>LBNU01005734.1:0-50848 GCA_014162995.1 Artemisia annua | reverse complement strand
TATTATAATGACTCGAATTAAGATAATTGAAAAACTTGGAGTACTTTTAAAATGTTTAGCACATATGGGGGTAATAATGTCGTTCTTCCCCATTACTCCATTACACTAGTACTTTACCCATGAGTCCCAATCGTCCCAAAATAATATGTACAAGGATATGACTTAACTTAGCAACCATGTAATTGACTAGATAATTAACTAAGGGTTTAACAAATGTTTTCACAATAATGCACCAAAGGTGGGTGCATACAAGGTAGGCTAAGGCGATTTGGGTGTACATTTAGTGGGGTGTAAAAAATTCTCACTTTGAGTAAGATGCTCAAAGGTCGAAATGAAAGGATAGGCTCGGAGGGGTGTACTAGGGGTCTCGTGTACCAAAAATGGATACAACGCAAAGGGTGTGGGAGAATTACTTGACCAGTGAAGTCAAAGTAATTATAACAAAACTACGGGTGTAAAACAATGGGTTAATCCTAATGCCTCTTATCATGTAGTAAATCTTAACTACACGAATGTAGTCTCACTTGTGGATTTGAGATGGTCCTAACGCAAGTTCTAGAATCTAAATGCTACCGGTACTCACATCATAGCACCAAAGATGGGTGCTTTTCCTACCAATTCTAGGGGCGAACCTCACATATTTGGGGTGGAAAATTTTTTTTAGTGGTACGGTTTTGTGCTAGTCATACAATTCCCTATCCATGAGACGCTCATTAAGACCAAGGTTTCACTTCTAAATGTTGTAACAAATTTTAAATTGGCGCTAAAATTGCCCTAACAAATATTTCTCTTGGTTTTATTACAAATTTACTATTAAACAAAGCAAAACATCAAGCGTAAGTGTATTCTCAACGGTGCCTTCATTTACCCCCCTTACACTTAAACCGAACATTGTCCCCAATGTTCAAATAGAAGACGTAAAAGTAAATAAAATGAAAGAATGAAATCAAATACACCCCTGAATCGTTTGATGTGGATAGTGAAGTAACATGGTTAGATCTTCTTCCAAGAAAGACGAACGCTCAAAGCTTCCCTTCCAAAATAATAAACGTCTTCTTGTCCAAAATAACCTGTTAACCTGAAAAAGATAAAGGCCAACCTCGCATAAAATCGGCGGTAAAATCTATATAATAGGATATAATGCTTGTGGAATGAATATTTTGCAGAATCCCTGGAGATTATAAGTTAAAGAATTGACAAAACTTTTTAGGTTCCGGAAGAAATAAAAAACTTTCAAAAATTGCAGAAAATTTTAACCTGACGCCGTCAGGTGTTATTCCTGATGCCGTCAGAATGATCTGACAGCATTATCATGTTAAGTTTCTGGAAAAATTCTGGAAAAAACTAGATCTTACTTCCTGGAATTCCTGCAAAAATTCATTATGACTCGATACAAGCATTTGACTCAAACAAATACTAATATGTATGCTAATTTACATTGTTATGATTCATGTTCATTCGTTCTTTATAAACCGATTTAGATTTCCCTTACACTTAGCTTTTGCGAAATACCTTTATATGTAGTTAAGACGAAGTTAAAAACAAAATAAAGCATTTTCACAAGTTAGTTTGAAGCATGAATCAATAACAAGAAAAATAACTTACATACGGAAACAAATAAAATCAAACAAACAAACAAATAAACACACAAAGCTTGGGTTGCCTCCCAAGAATCGCTTGTTTTTGTTCGAGTCACGAGCCTGACTCTACCCTTATTTAACGCATAAAGGGGAGGTTTTCCCAACACTTAAGATTAAGTGCGGGTGGTAGTAGCGATACACACCATCTCGGTGGAGGTATGCCTCATGAGGAAAGAGTGGTGGATGAATTATATACTCAAAGGGGTGTGCTCCATTCATCATAACCTTACCTAGTTCACTTTGGTCAATGGGTGAATTAAAATTTTCTCCTAAAAAGGGATCATCTTCTATCAACTTCGAGAGACTCCTAGTTGGGAATCCATCTTGACCTAGTAAACCCAGTTTAAACCCATAATGTTTCTTGAGATCAATCATGAATGGGTGATATAAGTGTGTAAGGTCATGGTTGACTCCTATATTGGCTTCAATTCCACATGGTTTAGAGTCAACTACCTTCATCGTAAAACTACCCGTACTATATTGTTTGATGGGTGGATCAGGACCTATTTCAATTCCTAAATTTTCATCCAAGGATGGAAGATTAGGTAACAGTTTTGGTTGAGGCTCCGGTTCATCAAAACTCGGAACTTCCATAGAACTAAAAGAAAGGTCATTACCACAAGTATTCAAACCCATTTCTTCTAGTTGCGTTTGGTCCAAGGGTTTAACCTCTATTGGGGTTCCTATAGTCTCTTCTACTTCTTCCGGGTAGGTCACGGGTGGTGTGTGTGCCTCCAATTATGGTAGGACTTGTGGGGTATTTGGTGGGCTTGGGTTATTTACCTTGTCACTCCTCGTGTCAAGATCACCTATATTCTCATCATGTGTTTTAGTAGAACCTAACCCTAACATTTTCCCAAGTATCTCAAGAGCTTCTCTAGGCATCTCAACTTCTATATCCGAATCATAAGGATCATGACTGCTATATTCAAATTGCCCAAAAGATTCATCATCTGTTTCTTGAGATTCATCGTCATCGATCATAAAACCTAGGTCTTTTTGATCAATGTGATCTTGTTCCGCTAAATCCTCCATCACATCAAGGTCACCTATGTGTTCATCTTGTATTATGGTAGTGCCTAACCATGACATGCAGCTAGGTGGCTCATAAGAAACTATCCTAGGTGAAGGCTCATATGGTGCATAGGTTTCACTAAATGACGTATTCTGAGGGTTTGATGGAGCTCCTAAGGTGACCTTTTTAAAAGTTTTATGCACTTGGTCTCTTTTCTCAAGGTACTCACTGAAATAAATGCAAGATCCAGTTCTCATCATTTCACTACTCCATCTTGAAAAGTCCAAATTGGTGTAGTTATATTTTTTCTAGTAAAACTCTAGTGTCGGACTTGGTGGATTCACGTTCTCCATAATGGCAAACGGAATGGTCAATGAAAATTACGAAAAAAGGCACAAAGAATAAGATAGACTAAAGAAAATCCTAGAAAAATAAAATAAAAATCTCACTAGAAAGGAATCTAGTGAGTAGACCTAATAAAATAAAAATTCAACCTAAATAATAACTATTCCCCGGCAGCGGCGCCAAAAACTTGATGCGTGGTTTTGTGACCTTACAACAGGTTTTACCTCTCGAGGGATCTCAAGAGGCTTACAACCCCACCAGGCAGTGTACCTGACCGATGTAGTATAGGATAGTGGTAAGTACGGGGGATTGATCGTTCTCTCACAGGGAATAGTGTTCGTTAGGATAGAAAAACTACTCTAATAGGTCTAAGGGTGAAGGAAGATTCTTTTTGTATTTTTATGTTTTTAGGAAAGCAAGTAAAATCTCGGTTTTGAAGGAGTGTGCGGAATTAGTTGCTAGTCAACTAACCCAAAATTACTACTATTGCAAGTAAAATAAAATAACTAAACTATTTGGTTGTGAAAACAATATGAGAAAAGTGTGTTTACTTAGACTTCATTACTGCCTAATTATCTTTTACCGGTTAATTGATATGTATGTTACTTGTGTGGATGAAGGGTGTACTCCTAATAACTCATGGAGTGGCATACATATCTCTCCAATTCTATCAGCTCTTATCTCCTCCTATGCCATGCATGGCACAACCATAGGGATTGTAAACAGTGGCTCATGCGTTAAATACTACCTTAATAGCCTAGTATGCCTTGGCAACATGTTTCCCAAGACGTTCAAGCACGTTACTATAAAGGAGGTTGGCCAGTTTTCTTGAGCCTAACATTGATGGAACAATCATCCCAACAAACAACAGCACATCAATTAACCAATAATTAATAGTTAGGTTTCATTAGATCTAAGCAAACACAAGAGAATTTAGCCAAGCATGTTAATTGAAAGACAACAAAAGAGATAATCAACCAACACATAGACATATTGAGTGAATTAAAGTGAACACTTGTAGAAAATCGTTTTGGCTCGATCTAGGATAACAATGATTGATCATGCACAGCGGAATAATAAGAACACAATCAAAGTTATAATAAAGGTTTTGATCTAATAATAAAATGATCCTCTATGGATCTAGGTTACACACAGTAAAAGTATTTTTCTTTTTGGTTAAGCATACCTAATAATAAAACCTATTGTTCCTTTTATACACAAGGAACCCTAATACAATAATAAATAAAAGATCAATGCATATCACTACCTAAAATAGCTCATGCATATCCTAACAAACTAATAATAAATCACGGAATAACTATATTCGCAGAAATAAATCTTCCGCAGGAACCATGTCATCAGCAGAAACCATCTATAGCTTCAGCAGTAACCATCCGTAGGAACCTGTCAGCAGATTCCATCAGTAGGAACTTCTAAAATTCCCAACAACACTTATCTTTAATTAAGCATGAGGGTTCCAAGGGTTGGAAACCCTAAAAGGTACAGAAAATTCGTCTAGGGTTTGGTGCCAAAAGTTCTCCACAAAGTTCCACTCTTAATGAATGAAAAATAGAAAACTATATATAGATTTTACATTCTGACGGCGTCAAGTTATAGAGGCTGACGCCGTCAGCTCGCCGCCATTAGGTTTCTCGGATGGCCTAGATCCACTTATGACGCCGTCACTCTCTATTCCTCTCTGGGCCGTCATTCTTTAACTCATAACCTGACGGCCTACAACTTCTAACGCCTGACAGCGTCAGGTGTTAATTTCCAAAATCTTTCTGGCCCGTCATTTGATAATTGGTTTCCACTGTTTTGTCAAGGCTTGCTGACGGCGTCACCTTGTGACTCTGACGTCGTCAGGTTGTAATTTCTGCTTCTTTTGAGACTTTGTCGTTTTCTTCACTTTTATGCTCCAAAAACGTCCAAATATGCATGTTTTCCAGAATTCCTCTCAAAAGTACCTAAAATGACAAAAGGAACGATTTAGGGCAATATTTGATAACATTTATACGAATTAAGGCTTAAATGACCCCTTTAAAGCGTAACACTTTTCGTCTCATCAGGTAGGCTAAGGTGTAAGGGTGTAACGAAACATTTTAACAAAGGTGTAAGAAATGAAAGAAATGGCTCTGAGGGTTTTTCTAGGGGTATCTTACTATAAAAGTGTGAGTAAAGAAAAGGGTTTTTACGGGGGTTAACTAACCAGTGTAGTTAGTTAATATCACATAACATATATAGTTTTTTTTAGGTGTAATCCTAGAAATTTACCAAGTTAGACAAGTCACTCCAATTATATCGATAATACTCATTATGGTGGTCTCGAATAGTATACAAGCCAAGTTCTAAAGTTTACAAGTCACCGGCACACTTAAAATTTTTAATTTTTGGCAAAATAAGGTTATGTGTGCGGCTATGTAATTTAGACTTAAACAAAAACATGCTAAAAAATTTTAAATTTTGATATATTAAGCGCATTTTAAGCATAATTTGAAAAGTTTGGGACAAGTAAGTGTTCTAATTCTCCATCCCCCCACTTAAGTTAAAAAACGTCGTCATTGTTTGTATTGAAAGTTAAAAACTAGAAAATAAAAGAATTAGAACGTAGAAACTCCCCTGAGATTTGCTCTATATGATCCTCGATTATGCGTTTATGAGCGAAATCTACTTTCTTGTGGATGAGAACCATTAAGGCTCAATGAATGATGTTTCCACAGAAAGTACAGGAATCTATTATACCACCAAAACTTTAACACACCTGAGTTAAGAAGGTTCAAACTTGCATAATTTATTAGTAGTTAGTAAAAATAAACCTAAAAAATAAAAACTGTAAATCATCAGGTCAGTCGCCGCATCCTATAGAAGAGGATGCGCCGTATCGAGCCTGGAATTAATACGAAATTGTTAGGAATACGTTTATTCATATGAAAGACTCGGTCACCCCGAGTATAGTTTAGCATTATGTAGCTCGTATTAGTAGTTTAATATTTAGTTAATATGTAATTAGTATTCGTGGAGTGAGTCGGGTCTTTACCCACTGTCAGCTCACTCCATAGCCCGTTTCATGGGGCAATATTAAGTGTAACTATAAATACCCTCTCCCACCCAAGGGAGAGGGTTGGACCTTTCATTATATTCAATCTAATCTCTTGCACTTTCTCTCTTTAGAAAAGGCTCCCACTTCTCTTCCTCTCTCTACATAGCCAACAAACCAAACCACCTTGTGTAATCATGTTTGTGACTTAATGTTTATTCCTACAATTGGTATCAAGAGCCAAGTTTCATCTTAAGGCCTTGGATATTTGGATTTCGTGTGGTTTTAGTTGGTTAGAATAGTTTTCTAAGAAAACATCTTGGTTTGATCGTGTTTGTGTTATATGAAGTGTTATGGGTGTACTTTTGTGATTAGTGGTGTTAGATTTACTTAGTTCTTCAGTTGGATAGGCTAGATCATTCGTTAGTTTGGAGTTTGAAGGATTTTGGGTCGTTTTGCTTGGTAGCAATTAGCTCTTCTGGTTGAAGTTCTTCGTAGTGATTAGCTCAGGAAAGGTAGCGATTAGGTCTAGCGATTAGCAGAGTTTACCATTTTTGGGCAAACGGACAAATCGCTAGTTAGAGACTGGCTTGGCAGTTAGTGGTAGCGTTTCGTACATTGTGTCGTGTTGTGTTTTTAGTGTTTACCTCCACCCTACGATTAGCTCCTTTCAGCGATTAGCTCCTTCCAGCGATTTGCTCTTTCCAGCGATTAGCTCACACCAGCGATTTGCTCCAACCTAGAGATTACCTTCTAGCGTTTACCTCCTTCTAGCGATTTGCTTACACCAGTGATTAGGTCCAGCTAGCGAATACTCATTTTTCAGCGATCAGCAGTAAACTCTGTTCAGTGATTAGCTCTAGTAACTTGGTGGTGTTTAGCGATTAACTCAGTTGTAAGAATCTAGTGATTTGTTAACTACTTGTGTTTGGTGAATTGTTGTTACTTAAGTCATTTCAATTAGTCTGATTGTGATTTGACGTTGTGAGTTAATCCTTACGACTTGACTTATTATGATCGGATCTATTGTGACTTGACTTGTCGTGACTTGACACTTAATGCTAATTGTGACCAATCCAAGATCTTGCTCTAAGTATAACTCTCATATTACATCTTCCGGTTTCTTTTGTTGACTTTAGTAAAATCCCGGGAAATAATCGATTTCTCGTTTTAAGTCACAAAAGTTGTAAAATCCCGTGTAAGATTTCTCATAGCAACTTCTACTTCAAGTGATGACATTCAGGCTGCCGGGTCCGATACCCGCCCTCCTATGCTTGATAGGACGGATTATGAGTCATGGGCGCAAAGGATTTGACTCTACTGCTTAGGTAAAGAAAACGGTGTCAACATACTAAAATCCATTGATGAAGGACCCTTTCAATTAGGCACCATTAGAGACACCATTGCTGCTACAGATAATCAACCTGCTGTTCTTGGATTTCCTAGACCTCGTACTTACGATGATCTTACTGAAGAGGAGAAGAAGCGCTATGATGCTGAGAGCTTCAAACATCATCATCCAAGGGCTTCCTAAAGATGTCTACAAGCTCATCAACTTTAACACTGAAGCCAAAGCAGTATGGGACAATGTCAAAATGCTACTTGCTGGGTCAGAATTAACTAAAGAAGATCGGGAATCCCAACTATATGATGAGTTTGAGCATTTCAAGGAGAATCCAGGAGAGAGCATCACTGACTACTATGTCAGGTTTCACAAGCTTGTGAATGACATGAGAATCATTAAGATGACAATGCCTAACATTCAACTAAACTCCAAATTCATGAACAACATGGCACCAGAATGGGATAGGTTTGTAACAGCTGTGAAACTCAACAAAGGGCTGAGAGATACCAACCATGAACAACTCTATGCATATCTCCAACAACATGAAAAACATGCTAACTATGTTCGTCTGATGAGGGAGAAACTTAATCCAATGACCAATACAAATGATTCAAACGCGTCACTTGCATTTGTCTCAAATGTTCAACATCTTCAGCAACCCACCAATGATCAAGCTCTTTACAATCCAATTTCACCAACTCCTTTGACATCACTTGGTCAAACATCTGGGCTCACAGCATCTGCAGTAAACGCTCATCTGGATTCAGGTTACTCTCATACGGATATGATGATTGATAACCTCACCAACCAAGTGTCCTTACTTGCCCAACAATTCAGAGCAACTCTTCCTCAAACCAACAACCAACTTCGGATCTCCTCTAATTCACGCAATCAAGCCACTGTGGAAGATGGAAGGGTTGTGGTGCAAAATGTTCAAGGAAGACAAAGTGTGAATCAAAGGAATGGTATTCGAGGAAATGTGCAGAACAGAGTAGGAAATGCACTTCAGCGGCAAGCAAGGCAACCTAAATGCTATAACAGTGGAGGATTGGGTCACAATGCTAGGAACTGCAATCAACCAAAGCGACCCCAAAAATCCAAGTACTTCAGGGACAAGATGCTGTTAATGCAATCCCAATAGAATGGAGCAGCAATGGATGAAGAGGAATTAATATTTCTGGCAGGAAATGACGGGAACACATTTGATGTAGATATGGATAACCAACCTGTGCAAGACTTCGCACTTAATGATCCCAACATTTTCCAAGCCGATGACTGTGAAGCTTTCGACTCAGATGTTGATGATGAGCCCACTGCACAAACCATCTTCATGGCAAATCTGTCTGCTGTAGCTTCTTCATCACAACCATCCAGCTCTTCCAATGCACCTACCATCTCTGAGGTACACATATCACATAACATGAATAACTTGAGTGATGTCCAAAAGGTTCACTATGAGGTACAACCGCCTAACACCGTTGTTACTAATAACGCTAATATGGGAAATATTAATGTTATCCCATATGAACAATATGAGAATAACAACGCGCTGTCGGATGTATCAAGTAGTGCACCTCTTGGTATGAATAATGATCGTGAATTGTATAAGCACACTGAGCATGTTCCTGATGACACCTTGACCACTAGAATTAATATCCTTAAGAATCAGGTAACCATATATGAACAACGTGCCAAGTTTGAGTTAACTGATCGTGAGCAGAAAATGGATTTGCAAATGCGTGTACTCATATCTGAACGTAATAAAAAGGAAGAAACATTAAAAAGGGAATTGGAATCCTTAAAAAGACAACTTGATCAGTCTATTAAACAGAAACATGAAATTCAAGAAAGTGTAAAAGTTTTAAAAAGTGATTTCCAAGAAAAAGAGACTAAGCTCTTAGATGATTTTTCCAGGCTTAAAACGTTGGAAAATAAACTTGAAAACAAGCTATACACACAAGGCCAAACCATTCAAACTGCTCAAATGATCCACAGTCATAGAACGTTGTGTGATGAACATAGTAAAAAGGATGTAGGTAAGCCTAAATCTAATTTCCTTAGGAGTGTTAAAAGTGCCCAGCCTACTTTGTATGATGCTAATGTTATGCTTGAGCCTGGTCATGCCCCACTGTAGTGACATCGTTTGATGAGTCAAATGAGATTGAAGAGGAAACTAGAATAAAGTTGGCTAAAAAATTGAAGGATCCCATGTGCATTAAAAATAAAATTTTGTACCAATATGATTACTCTGAAGATAACAGAATAGCAATCTTCGTCCCACAAAAGAGGATAGCTCCAGAGCATGTGTTCTGAAACCATGACCTAGAAAAAAGGCAAGCCGAAAGGATTATGGGCAACACCCGTACCATGTTTAGGATCGCTGACCCAACGTTATATCCTAACAACACACCCATGCATCTTGTTCCATTCACTCTTCCCACGCAAAATAATACTCTAATTGCTCTTTATGTTCTTGGTCAACTATTCACTGATTTTGATAAAACATGTAAAAAGAGAATTACACCAACGAGTATTACGGAGGAGGAAAGGGGTTTTGAACAAACTAAACGATGGTATCTAACTGAAGTCATGCCATTCTTTAAGCTTGTAAAAGAACATTTTGAGGGGCTTAAAGAAACCTTAAACAAAGATGTGGCTGATATGAAAGAGGTATATAAAACTGTGGAAAGTGAGGGAAAACAACTGGCTATTGATCTTAAACATAGTGAAATTGAGAGTAAAAATATTCGCATCATGAATGAGAATTTGATTACTAGTTGTGTTGCACAGGATGTGTTTTATACTGCTACTGAATCTACTTTATCTGTGTGCCAATTTCATGAAATGTCCATTGCACTGAATGTTTTCCAGAATTTAAAATTGCATGAAAAAATTCAAAACAATGACCATGATAACATGGTCAGGTATTTGTCAAAACTAGAAGTTGATAATCTTAACTTGCAATTAAAATATCAACATTTAGAAGAACGATTTAAAACCTCAAGAAACAAGACATCTTCGGATGCTCCTGAATTTGACGCATATTTTGAATTAGCCAAACGTGATGAAAAAATTCAAGCTCACACTAACACGATTTAGAAACTGAGGGTTCAAATTGCCCAATTAAAGTTAACAAAGTATGTGGTGACTGACACCAATAAACCTTCGTCGGTAGATTTTCAGAATTTTCATTATCAAGATACCATTAATAATTTACTTCGTGATATAGAGTGGTTTCAAGCTGAAAACTCCAATACCAAACAGCGATACAAAGAGTTATACGATTCAATCAAAGTAACACGTGAGAAAAACAATGATAAAATAACTTCTTTGCTAAATGAAATTGAAAATCTAAAGACGAAGGTGAAAGGAAAAATGTTAGTCACTACTGTTGATATGAATGTTCCAATGGTTTCTGCTGATAGAAAATATGATGTTGATGCTATTAATATCTCTCTTCCCCTTAGGAATAATAGGTCTGCTCACTATGCGTATCTATCATATATTAAGGATAGTCTAGACATGCTTCGTGAGACAGTAGAAGAGGATAGGACAGTGAAACTACAGGATAGTACCATTCTATATTCTTGCTTTCTCACTAAAAGATCCCAGGAGCTCTTAGAATATGCTATTGGAACGTGTCCAAAGGAGGACTACAAGCACAATAGGCCCATTGCACATCCACTGTTAAGTAAGAACAAGCATGTTACCTTTGATGTGTCATTAAAGACATCTGAACCAAGCACATCAACACCAGATAAACATATAGCAGTTAAACAAACTAATGTTCCCATCATTGCTTCTACAGGAGTAAACAATGACACTAAAGCTAGCGGGTCAAAGCCTAGTCGCAATACATGGAACAATAGGACTTTGCCGGCTAAGAGTGCTCATGGAATGAAAGTAGAAGACCACCATAGGAACAATAACAATAGTTTGTGTGAAATGAATCGTGTTGATTCTAGTATTAGCGTTAAGCGTGCTGTAATTAATTCGAATTCTGATGCAACTTGTAAGACATGTAATGACTTCTTAATTTCTAGTAATCATGATACTTGTGTTCTATCATATGTGAGGTCTAATAAACGGTCACGTTTTAAGCGGGTTAGGAAATCTAAAATGAAAAAACGTGTTTGGAAAGAAACCGGAAAGACATTCACTAATGTAGGATATCAATGGAGACCTACTGGACGAAAATTCACCTTAGGAAACAAGTGCCCATTAACTAAAATGATCCATCCTAGGCATAAGATTTATAAGGAATGGAAGCCGACGGGTAGAATCTTTCCCATAGAAACTACTTATCATGATACAAGGGCTACTGCATCCAATTGTGAAGTCTCCACTAAGTCAACCATGTCTGCAGTGAATTCTATTGATCCTGATTATATGTGTGCTAACCAAACAGAAATCAATAGCATTTGGGGATCCACGTTTTTCAGTTATCCATTTTTGTCTGTTTTCAAATGCAGGTCGTACAAATCATCCTTTGGTATTTGGACTTAGGCTGCTCAAAACATATGACCGGGGATCGCTCACGGCTCAAAAATTTCGTGAATAAGTTTATCGGGACAGTTAGATTCAGGAATGACCATTTTGGGGCTATTATTGGTTATGGAGACTATGTGTTTGGTGATAGCGTAATCTATAGAGTGTATTATGTAGAGGGACTCGGGCACAATCTATTTTTTGTTGGTCAATTCTGTGATTCCGATCTCGAAGTTGCATTCAGAAAACACACGTGCTTCGTTAGAGAGTTAGATGGTGTTTATCTACTTAAGGGCAGTCGTGGCACGAGTCTATACACCATCTCCATCAAAGACATGATGATATCCTCTCCCATTTTCTTGCTCTCTAAGGCATCTAAGAACAAATCATGGCTATGGCATCGCCGGTTGAATCACTTGAACTTTGGCACAATTAATGAACTTACACGTAAAGATCTTGTTCGTGGCATGCCCAGGTTGAAATATGAAAAGGATCATCTTTGTTCAGCATGTCAATTAGGAAAAAGCAAGAAACACACTCACAAACCCAAAACTGTCAACACCATTACTGAAGTTCTTCATACCCTTCACATGGATCTGTGTGGTCCAATGAGAGTTCAATGTATCAATGGAAAGAGATATATTCTGGTTAGTATATGATTTCTCCAGGTTTACGTGGATGATGTTTTTGAGATCAAAGGATGAAATTCCATAGATTATCATTAAAATCATCAAGCTACTGCAAGTCAGACTCAACAAAACCGTCAGATTCATCCGGATGGACAATGGAACTGAATTTGTCAATCAACAACTTACTCAGTTTTATGAAAGTATTGGGATAAGTCACCAAAAGTGTGTTCCACGCACGCCTCAGCAAAATGGAGTCGTTGAAAGACGAAATTGTGCCCTTGTTGAAGCAGCTCGAACCATGCTGATATTTTCCAAAACTCCAATGTTTCTCTGGGCGGAAGCTATTACAACTGCTTGCTACACTCAAAACCGATCATTGATACACCCTCTCTATAACAAAACTCCTTATGAGCTAGTACATCAAAGAAAGCCAGACATCTCCTTCCTACGCATGTTCGGTGCACTCTATTACCCAACCAATGATATTGAGGACTTGGGTAAGCTTAAAGCTAAGGCCGATATTGGAGTCTTTGTTGGGTATGCACCAGATCGCAAGGGATACCGAATTTACAACAAGAGAACTCGACAAATCATGGAAACCATTCACGTTACATTTGATGAGCTGACTGAGCAACAGGTTCCAGGACACACCAGCTCTGGACCCGCACCTAACCTTTTGTCTCCTAGACCAATCAGTTCAGGACTTGTACAGCATCCCACTCCTGCATCACCTTATGTACCACCCACGAGTGAAGAATTGAATAGATTGTTTGATCCGATGTTTGATGAATACTTTGAGCCTCCAATTGTCAATCCAAGTAATGACAACCCACCTTTGCCTCAAGTTGTCGAAGCTCCAATTCCACATGATCAAATGACCCATCTGTGTCTGTATCACTCAGTCAAGATGCACCATCAGTTAGCACATCGCAAACCTCATCTAATCTTCAATCTTCCTCCGTACATCAAGGAGTTGCAGTCGATAATTTCACTGAAGAGAATCCGTTTTCTTCTACTAATGATGAACCATTTGTGAATATATTTGCCCCCGATCCCACAAACGATACAGCCACATCAGGGGAACAACAAATAGCATCATCAGTATCCTACCCCCAACATCACGAGCATCTCAAGAAATGGACTAATGATCACCCGATTGACAACATCATTGGAAACCCTTCTAGACCGGTATCCACATATAAACAACCTGCCACCGATACCTTGTGGTACTTCTTTAACTCTGTTCTATCAGAAGTTGAACCTAAGGACTTCAAAGACGCATTGTCTAAAAACTCTTGGTTTACTGCAATGCAAGAAGAAATTCATGATTTTGACCGACTCGATGTGTATGAGTTAGTGCCTCCTCCTGACTGTGCTATGATTATCGCTCTCAAGTGGATATTCAAGGTAAAGCTTGATGAGCATGGTGATGTACTCAAAAACAAGGCTCGGCTTGTAGCAAAAGGAGACAGTCAAGAAGAAGGCATAGACTTTGAAGAATCCTTCGCACCAGTTGCTAGAATTGAATCCATAAGAATCTTTCTTGCTAATGCGGCCAGTCAGAATATGATCGTATATCAAATGGATGTTAAGACGGCATTCTTAAATGGTACTTTGAAAAAGGTGGTCTATGTGAGCCAGCCGAAAGGATTCGTGGACCCTCAGCATCCAAATCACGTCTATCGCTCGAAGAAGGCCCTTTATGGCCTAAAGCAGGCTCCTAGGGCATGGTATGACACATTGTCCAAATTTCTTCTCGCTAATAAGTTCACCAAGGGTGTTGTTGATCCCACACTTTTCACCAGAAAATCAGGCAAACACTTTCTTAATGGTCAAATCTATGTTGATGACATCATCTTTCCCTCTTCTGATCCTAATGAATGTGATAGATTTGTTAAAGAGATGAACTCTGAATTCTAAATGTCCATGATGGGACAAATGTCATTCTTTCTGGGGTTGTAAATCTCACAAAATCCCAATGGCATCTTTATTAATCAATCCAAGTATGCTAATGAAATTTTGAAGAAGTTTGGATTTGAATCATGTGACTCAGTTGATACACCCATGGTTGAAAGATCCAAATTAGATGAGGAAACTGAAGGGATCCCAGTCGACCAAACCAAGTACCGCAGCATGATTGGGTCCTTAATGTACCTCACTGCTAGTAGGCCAGATCTTCTATTTGTTGTGTGCATGTGCGCTCGGTATCAATCCAAGCCTACCAAAAAGCATTTGGAAGCTGTCAAGAGAGTCTTCAGGTATCTTCAAGGGACTATCCACATGGGTCTCTAGTATCCTAAAGACACCGCTATGGCCCTCACGGCCTACTCTGACGCAGATCATGCGGGGTGTCAAGATACTCGTCGAAGTACTTCAGGTGCAGCTCAATTTCTGGGAGATAAGCTAGTAAGCTGGTCATCAAAGAGACAAATGAGTACTTCAATCTCCTCCACATTGGCTGAATACATTGCCATGTCGTCATGTTGTGCTCAAATCCTATGGATGAAATCTCAACTATCAGACTATGGCTTCGTTTACAACGAGATTCCGATGTACTGTGACAACAAAAGTGCCATAGCTCTTTGCTGCAACAACATTCAACACTCCAAATCACAGCACATTGATATTCGGCATCATTTTATCAGGGAACAAGTTGAAAAGGGGATTGCGGAATTTTACTTCGTGAGGACAGAGTTTCAGCTGGCTGACATCTTCACAAAAGCACTACCGAGAGAACGATTTCAATTCATTCTCCCGCGTCTTGGAATGAAGAGCATCACACCAGAATCGCTCAAAAGTCTTCAGGAAGAGAATGAGGAGTAACGGATTTGCTTCAGATATCCTTGTATATATATTCTAAACCAAAAAGAAAAATACAAAAATATAAAACCTATAAAATCCATAAAAAACTGAAAAACCAAAGATACCAAAAATAGTTATTTGCTAGGCATGTCTTCTTTTTATCGATAACATTTAAGGTTCTAGAAATGTCATTCAACAATGGCACGGAATTTTAAATGAAGCTTGATCAAAAGTTATAAAATGGTTAAAACATGTCATCAGGGCTTGCTATTGCTTCAGATAGCAACCCGCACCTCTAGATGAGAAAACACGTTGCCAAAAAGACGGTTGTTCCTCTAACCGGGTGAAGTTCACTCGGGCACGGATTACATTATATCCATGTTTCTTCAAAAAAATGTACGCTTCAGTGCATTATTTCTTGATAAAGAAGAGAAGTCTTCTTTCCATCGCAAAGATTTTCCTTTCTATGATTTTTCAGGAAATATTTGTGAAAAACTTGGTGGTACCATGAAATTTTGAAAATCAATTAGACTTGAATCGTTTTTTAGAATCACTCAATCAATGACAACGATTTTTTTCAAAAAATTATAAATGGGTCATTGATTGAGGGCGAGAGGGATTTCAAAATCTTAAAGTATCACCATAACAAGTTTTTGTCTACATAATTAGCAGTGAATAAAATGTGAGTATTATGTTATGTGTCAGCATATGAATTTTCATGAGTTTCTCATTAAACTCTAAATCATTTCAAAACTCATCATACCTGACACATAACAAACTCCCTCCATGATTAAGGGGGAGCAATGTATCGTCTCATAATCAGCTTATCTTAAATCTGACCACATTTTTCTCCCAAAATTCTTTGAACTTATTTAAATCACTTGGGATCACAAATCTCAAACGGTTTGAAATTTTTGATCGGGGGAGAAAATGTGATTTAAATATGAAATCTGATTAAAATGTGTTGTTTTGGATCTAATGTAAGCTCTCCCATATGTGCTAAACTCTTTGATACACCAATGCACATATTGAGGGAGAGCAAATGGCTAAGTGGTGAATAAAAGGATTTTGTTATCTCATTTGAGCGTGGCTCAGGCTTAACCCATGAATTGATGAAACATAAATGTTTGTATTCGAAAGGATTTATCGAAGTAGAAAGTACCGTTTTAAAAAGCTCTTCTTAAATGTATACTTTGACGGGTCTAACTTCCATATTAAGGAATGTTAACAACTTCAAGTTAGTTATTACGGCTAGTCATCACCTAAAAGCTGATAATGGATCCCTTTAACTAAGCAACGTAAACGTGTCCCTCGGGTATATATCTATTAAGAGTGGATCAATTCAAAAAGTGCAACTCACCCCGACATGTGCAAATTTTTATCAAAAACCTATGAGCACATGTTAAGGGGGAGCATTTGAAAATCATAAAACTCTCAAAGTGTTAGCAAAATGTGTTTATTAATCATAAACACTTTGAGAGAATTTTCAATGGTTTGGTTGATGGCAACATAGGATAGTCATGAAGTTATAAGGTGGCTAAGGTTATGAAAACCGTCCTATGATCCGCTAGAGCCTGAGGGATCTTCCCAAGGACAATACCGAATAGATAGTATTAGAAAGTCCTTAGGTATGACTATAAAAAGGAGATAAATGAGAAAGGAGAAAGAAGGGTTGAAGAATTAATAAGAAATGAAATGAGAAAGGGTGAAAAGAAATAGCCCTCCTATTATTCAACCTTAGGGCAGAAACCGAGTTCAATTCATATGCTACTGGTTGTTGCTAAGGCGACACCGGTATTGAAGAAAAGACGTCATGGACCCAGTGACGCACTGCACTAAACCTTCTAACCACTCAAGTTCTCTCAAAAGAGCATGTTTCATTCTCACGGGGAACCCTGCATAATCTCTCGACTGCTCATTACGAGCCATGTTGATATTGAAATAGGAGACACCGCTCCAGTCTCCGATGACCAAATCATGCACTTGTCGAGTCTAGAGCCATGAGATGCATTAAAAGATCTCATAGGAACACGTGCTACTTCTACCCTGGTTGTTCAACATTAAGGACACCAGTGGTAAATTTATGAGTCCTACACAGATCTTAGCAATCTGCCAAGAACATTTATGAGGGAAGTTACTAATGTGACTCCCAGTGATTGAATGGAAATTCCTGCCAGGGTCAACATCAAACAGCCCTGAAAGCAGGTCACTTCGATAATCCCTTGTGGATTACGCTTAGTGATCATGGCGGTTTCAAAACGGTCTACAATCGTGGAGTGATCTCCAGCAACTCACCTAATCGTTGATCTACTTCAATAGATCTCGTAAGCCCTTTCGAGGGTATCCGATTTAGGAACGACCTTGGTAAGGTTTAGAGAAAGTTTTCACACTATGCTGTTAACAATCTCTAAGTCCGAACCTGTAAGTACCGGACATTTTATTGTTAACTGTCTTATGAAGAAACATTTAGCGATTGTTGCTGATTGCAGAAAAGATGCTGATCCATCACTCCATGCTCACACTTGGCCATCACAATCAAAGGAATCATGATCACTGAATGGGCCTCAACTATGCTTCCACAACTCTGATGCTGAAGATCATGATCCTGAAAAGGTGTGAGCATGCCAATGCTAAGATGTCTACGTCACATGGAGACGTTACTACAAAAAGATGACTTGAAGATACTCATCTGGATGATAAACACGAAGTTATGTCAACGGTCATCCAAGGCCTTGAACAAGTCATCTAAAGTCCACTGCTGAAAGCACAAAGCTTACCACAATGAAGAATCAAAGACTACGAGCTACAAAGATATCATCTGAAATTAGAATGCGAGAATTCAATGTGTAATTTCTGGGGTGACCTCCCTTAGGGGGAGATTGTTAGGAATACGTTTATTCATATGAAAGACTCGGTCACCCCGAGTATAGTTTAGCATTATGTAGCTCGTATTAGTAGTTTATTATTTAGTTAATATGTAATTAGTATTCGTGGCGTGAGTCGGGTCTTTACCCACTGTCAGCTCACTCCACAGCCCGTTTCATGGGGCAATATTAAGTGTAACTATAAATACCCTCTCCCACCCAAGGGAGAGAGTTGGACCTTTCATTATATTCAATCTAATCTCTTGCACTTTCTCTCTCTAGAAAAGGCTCCCACTTCTCTTCCTCTCTCTACATACCCAATGAACCAAACCACCTTGTGTAATCATGTTTGTGACTTAATGTTTATTCCTACAGAAATAAAATAAAATAAAAGATAGGATGCGTCGCATCTTTTTTACTAGATGCGGTGCATGTAGTTACCAAATAGACTGTTAAGGTTTGTCATAAGAATGATCATAATCCATGGTCTCGTTCAATTTCATATGAATTCCCATTACTCAGATTTGTCAATTAGCCCGAAAGAGTGCTGAATTGAATGCCAAACTTTGTTGAATAAGAAATCAAACATATATTCCAGATATATTGAATTGATAATTCAAATATTATTGCAGAGGAGGTTAATAACATTGATACATATACAAAGACAGGGATAAAGAAAATGTAAATATCTTGATTCGGTAGTCTTCGTACTTAATCAGCGTACAATGATCCTCATTTATAGTAATAGAGTCTCGTATAATCAAGAATTGATATTTATTGTAATAAATAATTTGTTAAAATCACAGGAATCGTTACATCAACGGTTCCTGGAAGAATCGTGTTGACTTTCCCAGGAGTCGCATAGAATGTGGGTGAAACTACTTTCAATGCACACGATTATTCCAGCATTGGCGTTGATGATTCCTTGTGATGCGCGCAGTGCTACGTCAGGAGTTCCCCAATACGATGTGTTTCAAAATTACCAAAGGAAATTGTTTTGAAAGAGCAATCATTGTCCAAGTGTTCCTGCGTTCAAAAACCATCTTCAAGGAAAAAGATTAAGTGAGATAAGCAAGTGTCAATCGATAAACGATTTAAAGATGCAGCGTATGATCAAGATCCTATGCGCCGCATCTCATAAGCATGTAAGATGCGGAGCAATAGCAAATAAATACGCCGTATCTTCTGAATTTTCAGTATATATGCAAAGATCAAATATCACGGTTCCTAAAAATTTTGCAAAATTACCAAGAGAATTTTACCATGCTGATTTTATCTAAAATCCCGTGAATTTGATTATAATAAAAGTATTTCCTTTTGCCAATAGTAGTTAAACCCTAATTTTCAATTTGAACCAAAATTAATTTACCCGATCCGCCTAATTATTAGTATAATTACAATGTGGAGTAATTATTTAGATTCACAATTATATCCCCATGATCAATTGCAACAATCTCATAATATAGACTCAAACTTCACAAGAGAAAATTAAAGTAATAAGTTATGGATAATGATAGATCGGAAGTAATACCTCAATAACTTTATTGACCAAGGAATTAAGAAGATAGTTTAGCCCATCGATGCATAATTTTTTGGAATAATGTAAGTACGTGTTTTTAAAGTTCAGGGTAAGGACCGATGGTTAGAAACTATATAAAGACAGTTCAAGATACGGCGCATTAGGTAATAATGTGCCGTATCTTAAAATAATATCTTCATCGTTAAAAGTGCGGATGAAGCGGCGTATCAAGGAAATCGATGCGCCGCTTCTATTTAATTAATTCGTAAACTGTTTTTTATTAAATACGTAATATGCTGTATCTGATGAAATAGATGCGTCGTATGTCGTTAGGGTTTCGAAAGATTTTCTTTTAAAAATAGAATACGCCGTATCTAGGGGATAGATGCGTCGTACTCGAATTATTAAACGCGTTGTATTTATAAAAAGTTAAAATGCAATACGCCGTATCCAAGAATCAGATGCGCCGTATCGTTTGTATCAGCACAATACAACGACAGTAGTTATGCAGAAAAACAAAGAAAAAATAAATATAAATAAAAATATAAATTACAGAAAATTAAAAATAAACAAAAACAGTAAACATGCAAATTATACAATGAATGCAATCTAACTAATATACAACAAAATTAGTGGTTAGAATCTAAAAACCTAATAAAAAGAAAATCTAATTAAAATACTAATCAGATAAACAGATAATAACAATTCACTCCCCGGCAACGGCACCAAAAACATGATGCGCGTGATGTGTCGTTGCGGTTTAGCAGTATTAATGCCTACTCAAGTTTTAAATTTATATTTAGCCGACTTATCAGTAACACACACACTTAACGAGCAGTGTACCCGGTCAGTATAAATATACTGGTAAGTAGAGTGTCGATCACTAAGAGTGGAAAGTATTATCTAGTTAACCTAATCAGTATTTTAATATCCTAAGTTAGTTTTACAGTCTAATCTAACGAAAAGGGGTTTCAGCCTGAGAGACTGGCACAGTTTGGTTTTATTAAATAGTAAATAAACTAATGAGCATGAATCAGCGAATCGCAACACATACACAGATAGATAATAGAAGCAGAAGAAGGCATGTCCTGATAGTTAAGCAGCTTGTCACTTGTTTTATTGCAAGTTTTATATGAAGCGTATCGTAATCTAATCTGTCTCGTTGGATCTCATTATTTCGGCGAGTAAACCCTTAATGAGCACATATGTCTATCCTATTAATCTAAAGACATCAGCTAAATAAGCGAGGAACAGGTATGGCAGCCCACACGCTCAGCTAGACACAGAGGTTATCAATGCACTAATATAAGTCACCAAAAACATCATCAGATAAACTTTAATTGATAGGAAAGCAATTTTAAGGGGAGCAGTATGGTGGCTACAAGCCCATCAATCCTGATGAATTAAAGCGTACTATGACAATAAAACAAAACTACTTAATGAATTAAATACATGCAGGACCTTCTTATAGCTCTAATATCTTCGTTTGGGGTGTGTCTTGTGATGCTTGTTCGACTGAATTCGTCTCCTTAGGGTTTTGTTGCACAGAAAATTCGTATATATCTAGGGGTATTTATAGTTTCTATCAGAGGGTACGAAGTGGCGCATCACATAGGTAGATGAGGCGCATGTACTTAACTTCGCCTGGGGTCCAAGATTAATATATTCTGGAATATTCGTACACCGTCTTCAGATGAGGCGTATCTTGATCTTTTATGCGGCGCATGTCCTTCAGTGTCTTGGATTGTATTTGGTGAAGTCTTGATAGTGATACGCCGTATGTCAGAAGTATAATGCGGTGTATCTGGAGTAGAACAGGCTTGATCTTTTTCGTTGACCAAAGTTTCATATGCGGCGCATGATATAATTACATGCGGCGCATTCTTCAAAGTCAGGCAATGGTCATCGAATTCATCTAAGTATGATATTGCGGCGTATCTGTTGATAGAGATACGACGCATCTTCTGGATTTCAATAGACTTTTGACATCTTGCTTGTTTTGCTCTATAATTCGTCCAAAATCGCCAAGTTTCACCAATTGCTTGTTTTTACCTGAGAATTACTAAAGTAAACAATTAAGTATCGATTCTCATAGATAATGTAATGAAAAAAAGTCAAATAAATAGGATAAATGATGACAATAATATGTATTTATTTGATGTCATCAAATATGCTATAGGCTTTTATGATCGGTGAAAACCGTACATTTCGTGCCATACATATAATGTCTCCATATTCTCAGAGCGAACACTACTGCTCCTAATTCTAGATCGTGTGTGGTGTAGTTTTCCTCATGTGGTTTAAGTTGTCATGATGCATAAGCGATGACCTTATCTCTTTACATCAATACGGCTCCAAGACCTTGACGCGAAGCATCACAGTAAACCACGAACTCGTCGTTTCCCTCTGGTAATGCTAAGATCAGAGCTTCACACAACTTTCTCTTCAAAAGTTGGAAAGCTATCTCTTGGTCATTTTCCCAGACAAACTTCCTGATTTCTGGGTTAACTCCTATCACACCTCGCCAAGGCGGAAACGCGAGTGTGTAACTTCATGGACATCATCACAACACATGGTGTCTATATATAGAAATACTACATGCACATAAATAGAGCAAAGTACAGATACGAAGTGTCGTAACAATATCCCAAAATAAAATAACCAAACAAATATCCAAAGGTATATTCAATAAATTCAAAGTACCAAATGAAAGACATAATCGTATCACAACCAAATTCAAATATAATCAAATCAAAACATAGAATAAATTCTACTCAAATGCAACTAAGTCTCGTCTAGTCGCTGCTTTGAACCTTAGCCTTAGAATGCTCACCTGAAAATGATGCTTTAAACGTCAACATAATGTTGGTGGGATTCATAGGTTTAAGACACACAATATCACTCAAGGCAACCAGTTCACTGTGATTATAAAACATAGCAGGACATTAAGTATAGTTACCACATAAGCTAGCATGCAATCACAGAACATAAGGCAACCATTGGGACGGAACACACCCACCGATCCAATTTCCATATCCATTATCAATTGGGACAGAACGTGCCTACCGATCCAAGTTTCACATCACACGTTAATTGGGACGGAACGTGCCCACCGATCCAAGTTTCAAATCACACATAAATTGGGACGGAACGTGCCCACTGATCCATTTATCATCAATTGGGTCGTATGAACGAGCAACGGGATAAGCAAACCCCCAATTGAATCCCACAATTTAACCACATCACATTAACATAACATGTAGCATACACACGATAACCAATTACAAGTCCTTGCATTTATTAAACACATAATCACAGTAACTTAAAACCACAATTTTACACAAGCATCATTCCCATCCCAAGTTTAAAACAATGTAAAAATGGAACTATGAACTCACCTCAGTCTTTGCAGCTTCCAAATAAACAATCACAAATCTATATAACAAAATAAACCCACATTACACGTGACCAAGCTAAAAGCTATAGTCCATGTAATACACATATGATGGATTTCTAAGGTTCATATAAACCACTATGGTTCACCTAGACCCAATACTAAGCACCACCAATCACTTACACTCACTAAATCCCTTGCACAAATAATTTCAGAAAACGTAGAATTTTGGGGTACATTCACCCAATTACAATCACAACAAAACAAGCTCCACAACTCACACAAAAAATTTACCATGGTATCTTATGAGTAGAAAAGCTATCCTCATAAGGCCATGCACTCTAAACACACACAAGTACCCATAAGAAAATCAAACTTGACAACTATCCTGATTCGGATCTGAACGCACACCAAAAAGATTTGACCAAAATAACATACTTGTACAACTTTTTATTGAAAATCTTTTGCATGGGGGTCTAAGTACATATGAAACTCAACTTCCACAAAAGGGCTAACCTAGATCTCACTTTTTCATACCCAAGTCACTACCAAACTATGACCTAATTCTGTCCCGGTTTAACAGCTTTGACACTTCAACTTGTAAAAATTGTTTGACTGACTTCCGGACCTCGAAATCGATCGTGGTCAGACTTTTTGGAAAGCTCTTTCTCTGAACTATAATTTAGACTCAAAATTCGTGATCTAACTCATATCTTCGTATCTTTATAGCCTTATAAATCTGTCAAAACCCTAACTCCTTAATTAACATGTATTAACCCTTAATTCTTTCACCAATCATCATAATATCACTAATTATTGATCCCAACATGTTTTATATCAATAATTTACAGAAGTGAATGAAAACCCTAATCCATCATATCCTTGTTACATGTATAATAATAATTAATTAAACATAAGGATTGAAAATTATACCTTAAACTTGAGTTTTAAGCTTCAAAAATAAACCCTAAAAATTCTATGCTCTCCCTGCTCTCCTTGATCGACCGAATACCCATCAAAAAGGGGTATGGGTCGTTTCTAAGGATATAAGGGTGAAGAGTTGGGCTTGTTTGATTTGGTCTAGGATTCCTTGTTTGATAAATAAAATAAACCCAAAACCCTTATATTTATTTTTAAGAAAATCGGGCCATATATCCATATGTAATCTTTTAAATATATTTTTTATGTTAAATATTTATTTACTAATAAAACCTTGTGTCTTGTTATTTTATAAAAGCCTATACCGAAACCTAACACCTTACACGATAAACCTTCGTTTTTACGACAACTCGGATAAATAATCATTTTTAAAACAAAGTTTCCAAAAATAGAATTTCACACTTAAAATTAATATAACTCATAAAAACAATCTCCTCGTAACTTACTAACGCCCAAATACTTGAACAAAGACTTGTTACGCAAAACCACAAAACACCAAAACTACACAAGTCATTTCTACACCACAAAGGCGATCAAAATGAACTTACCCAAAAATCAATACTTCCCAAATCATAACAACAACCTCATACAAAAGGGATTTAGTGCTAACACACGTACTTATCACACATATATCTCATATATATCACACATACTAACCTGCTAAAATCACGGTTGTCACATCATCCCCCACTTAGGGAAATCGCGTCCCGAGATTTAACAGCTCGAATCACCAGTAACATCAGAAAAAGAAAATTTGTGGATATTAAAGCGGAATAATACCACACCATAAAACCATAAATCGCTAACAATTCTTGTGACTATGTGGGATTCTACCACGCCATAAAAAATACGGAGATAGAACCACAAAATGTTAACCAACTAAATACTCGAATACACACGATGGAAAACATTACCGACGATCCAACGATACACGGAAGTAGATACACTACTCCGATCAATAACACCAACGTTCCAAATGATTTCTCACAGGTCGGCCCGTTACCCCGGATCGAAATGAAAAACCAAATGGTAATCGTCAGAAGTACACACATATAATAGATACACAGGGAACAAACATTAATTAAAACATTTATGATCACCTAGCATCTATCTTCCACGATCTAACTCCAACTATAAATGATCTGCTCACCAACCATATTAGCAAACAAATTTGGAGACTTAGATCTCATCCGATCCTCGCGTTCCCAAGTAAACTCAGGACTACGCTTCTAATTTCAACACACCTTTACTAATGCTATCTTACCACACTTTAAATTCTTGACCACTCGGTCCATAATCTCAACAGGTTCCTCAACAAAATGAAGGCTTTTGTCAACCTTAATCTCATCTAATGGCACATGCAGACTAGCATCCGTCAAACACTTCTTTAACTTGAATACGTCAAACGTATCTTGTACACCACTTAATTCCTCAGGTAACTCAACCGATATGCGACAAGCCCAATCCTTTCCGAAATCTCAAACGGTCCCACATATTTTGGTGCTAATTTGCCTTTCTTACCGAAATGCACAACACCTTTCCAAGGACACATTTTAACATCACAAAATCACCAAAATTAAACTCTAAAGGCTTACGGTGATTATCCGCATAACTCTTTTGGCGATCTCTCGTTGCCTTAAGTCTCTCTTTAATCTGAAAAATTTCATCCGTAGCCTCTTGTACCAGTTCAGGACCAATTAGTTGGCTTGTTCCAACCTCTGCCCACAGAACAGGTGACCTACATTTCCTTCTATACAACACTTCAAACGGCGCATACTAAATAATAGAGTGATAACTGTTGCTATAGGAGATCTCAGCTAATGATAATTGCATACCCCAGCTTCCTCCAAAATCAAACACACCCATGCTTACAGCATACCCTCTGTAACACCCCAACCCGACAAGGGTAGAAGTGCCACATTATGGTGACATATCATAGCAAACACAAGCATACATCTCAAGTAATACAAAAGAGTATCAAGGTTACAAGGGAGACTGAAGTAAAAGTACAAAAGAAAGTAATACAAATACTAAGTCCAGAAAGAACAAAAGCTCCTACTAATCCAAAAGCTATCATAGTAAAGTCTTCTAAGTCCAATGCACTCTTCACTCATAACCCAGCTTCCTACTAAAACCAGCCGTAGGAAAAGAAATGTGGCTGAGCTACGAGAGCCCAGTGAACATATATGGAAGTAACAAGCAATATAGAATGATATATATAAGACAATGGAAAGGTAAAGTAAAGCATAAAGGAAGTACAACCAAAGTAAGAAGAACCTGTATTAAAGTTGTAAAGCTGTAAGGTATAAAGGTATAAAGGTCAGGTCAGTTATCCACCACGAGCCCAAATCAAAGTATAGGTTTTCAAGTCAAGGTATAAGTGAAAGATCGAAGTAAGTGATTTCAACATAGGGCTCAAATCAAGGTTCAAGTCAATATTATCATATCAAGTTTATTATATCAAGTGTATCATGACAAGGTTATTTCAAGGTTCAAGAATCATAGTGTAAGTTTCAAGCAAGGTTCAGTTTTAAAAGGATCATAGCAAGGTTCAATAATCAAGGGAATATAGCAAGGTTCAATAATCAAGGGAATATAACAAGGTTCAATAATCAAGGGAACATAACAAGGTTCAATAATCAAGAGAACATAACAAGGTTCAATAATCAAGGGAAACATAGCAAGGTTCAATAATCAAGGGAACATAACAAGGTTCAAGATATCAAAGGAATAGGAAAGACAAGAGTGTATGAGAAACCTATAGATAGGTCAAAATATCTGTACCTTAGTTCAAAAGCAACAAGGGAAACAAGGAAAAAGGATCATAATCCCGCTTCACCGGACCTATACGAATTAGTAATAGAAGGTCACTCTTAGGTTAAACATAATTAAGTTACCCGTTTTAGTATACTTTCCATTTTTAGTAACTTTCCGTAAATAGTAACTTTCCAAAATTAGCAGGTTTCCAAAAATAGTAAGTTTCCATATTCAATATTATTCATTCAAGATTTTAATTAAGGTTTGGACAAGTTAAGTGTTCAAGATGTCAATTTTGCAAGATTAGGGTTTAATATGACAACTTCCCATATTTTAGGGTTTATTATACAAATATGCCAAAGTTCAAGGTTTAAAATGTAATATTACAATTTTCCATATTTATCACATTAGTCCAATAGTTAAAAATAATTACCAATCACTCCTTTGAGTTTACAAATATTACAAACCCTTAATTTACATTATTTCCAAAATAAGTCCTTATTAATATTTATTTTACAAGTATAACCATATTTAATTCAATTTACACTTGTAACCCTTAATTTATCAAAAGTATATCATTTCAGCCCTCAATATAATATTTATTCAAAACAGCCCCTTAACTTTTAATAATTTCCAAATCAAATTAATTTATAATTAATTTACCATTTAAACATTCTAGTTTCCAAATTTAACACACAATACCCCCATATTATATTTTATACCAATTACTACTGGTCTAATTGCAAAACACACCCTTATATTATATTAATTAAATCGGTAATTAATTGATTAAACAAATATCTATCCCCAATTTACCAAATTATGAAATAATTATTTTAAGCATCCTCAAGACTTATTTTAACCAGAAAAATTACAGAAATCCTAACCCTAATTCGAATTGGTTCAAAATCAGTTTATTTCAT
Source organism: Artemisia annua (assembly GCA_014162995.1). Classification (NCBI taxonomy): domain Eukaryota; kingdom Viridiplantae; phylum Streptophyta; class Magnoliopsida; order Asterales; family Asteraceae; genus Artemisia; species Artemisia annua. The sequence continues at coordinate 23,151 of LBNU01005734.1, read as the reverse complement.
TTTGTTTTACACTTAATTTAATTTGCCGATTAGATCAATAAACAAATAATTAACAAACCATGGTTCTAAGCTTCAAATAATTTCAAATACAATTTTCACAAGTCACTTACATCATATTTCATATTGTAAAAATAAGGTTTGAGGTTCGCCAAATTTATTTAGAGCCGTATACAAAATTATACAAATTTAGGGTTTTAATCATGTTTAATTCCATATGGCCAATATAACGTGCATGGATCAAAACCAATATTTTCCCAGGATTATATGTGATGTAAAGAACATAAGAAAAATACTAAATAATTTTTAGAACCATCAAATGAGTTGTGGGATTTTATTACCTCTCAGCTGAAATAAAACACGGACAAAAATTAACACCAAGCAAACCAAGCTTCAAGAATTCGAACTCCTATTTTTCTAGCCTTCTTACAACACCAAAGAACCTAGGAAAAATAGCAAAAACCTTGTGGAAACTTTTGCAGCCGATTGTGATATTATTGTGTTTTTAGGGTTTTATGAAAAACAAGCGTATATATTTTTTGTAGAGGATGAATAAACGTTTTATTTGTGAAGAGATGAGAAGAATGACCGTGTTTATGGAGAGGATAATCAAGAAAACATGTATTACAAATAGGCAAGATATATTTGTTATTTAAGAAACAAATCAAGATTTATTTTTGGTATATCTTTATGATAATTTGTAATTATCCTTTGATGAAAAGCCTTGGCCGAAAAATATGAAGTGTAACGTACAAATTTCGTTTTTAATATACCTTATATTTTAGGACATGTATTCTACAAATTTATTTAGGTTAGGATTTACATAACTTAAGTTTTATTTATTTATTTAAACATTAATTAGGATTTAATTCATATGTAATTATACATTTTATGTGCTTCTTAGAATTTAATAATCGTAGGGGTAATTTAGTCATTTTGTTCTTGTAGAAATATAGGGTTTTACAACTCTCCCCCTCTAAAAGAAAATTTTCGTCCGCGAAATTAAAGAGGTACAAATCAAATGAGAACGTAGCAAATTATGTAAAACACAAAAACTTGGTTTCTAATGACCCGATCTTGTCGATCAAATATAATTTTCCATTTCACACAAAAGAAACATATCAAATGGCTTCAATCAAATGAATAGGATGTCGCATGCAAAGAATGATAAGGGTGAATCCCTCGGAAGATGTGAACATGCGACAGCTGAGGAGGTAGAGTTAGACGATAGGAAACCTCCCCCGAAACGTACAAGAACTCAAGCGGTTCAATATCAGTTCCACATAATTCCGATCCTTATTCACACAATTCATAAGGTAACGGTCTCACAGACGCGAAATGTATAAGTAGCACCTGATGGTAGAAAGTTCTACAACGAACCCTAAGATCATTATCAAGATACAAAGGTCAACAAACATATCCTCGAAGATTCAATATATCAAACCGTACGGCGAGAAGGCAGATCAAATGTATAGGTCGAAAGAACCTAAAGTCTCAATAATCGCAGATAGTCGCCAACAGGAACGGCAATCTAAGGCTTCTCTTAGGCACTACTCAAGATATCCTATGAACACAATAAGTGCACTTATATGACGTCAGTATTATCACGTTGATCAGGCGTCATAATACTAGCCTCACATAATATGCCCTCATGATGGTCATACTCTATCACAAGATTGTGAAACCAAATCTATAAACCACCTAATAGTCCAACTAAGACTTAGGGTTGGCCCTAGTCGAAGATCAATAACGGAACAATGTCGGCAAGACAAGTGAAACTCGTAAAGACGCAACAAAATCAAGAAATATAACCATGAGGAAAACAGAATTACTCGTAAGAGTAACAGAAATCATAAGATGTCTATCAGAAGTAAGGTACGTCATCAAAAGTGTCAATCTATTCATAACATAAATCTCAAGGATCCTTCCAAGCTCAAGTAGTCGATCCATGATTGTCCATCAGCTCATATGGTGAGAAGAAAAATCATAAACTTGAGTCTGGTTCTTCAAGCCTTCGACAGTTCTTCATGGAATTGTGGTGTGGATTGCGAATCTTCGTCATGATCACCGAGCATCCTTCCATCCGCAAATCTGCTTCTGCTCTCAATTCATCTTAGTACAACTAAAATGAATAGAGAAGCAAGACTGCGTGTCTTCAACAGGTCTTCTATCATAGCTCTAGGTTTTTGAGGTAACACCGTCCCTGCCAACTCCAGGTCATGTGCTAATAGTTCGTCTCCTACAGTCTGGTTGTCTTGATGCCTGAACCGAAATCTCCATGTGTTACATGAGCAATGCCAGTCGTGACCATCTTTCATGGTAACAAATTCAAGTGATTTAGAGTTATCAAAACAAGGTAAAACGAAGTAGATTGTTAAAGGTCACAAATCAAATACGGCAGTCCATGGTAGCTTATGAAGGGCCATCCAGTCCAAAATCAAGAGGCCTCAAAATTAGATGTACCAAAAGTAAACGAATACATAGAACGAATACGGTCGTCAAACTGGATAGATAGTTCATATATGAGAGTCAAGTACATGGTTCGTCAAAAGTATCGAGATGGATAAGCAAACATTTCAAAGGTTAGGATCTGGTGTAGCTCATTAGTACAAGTGATAGGTAGAGTGTGAATCAACATCGTAGGGTTGTCAAAAATGAGGTGTACGGGATATCAGTCTTCGGTATCATCATGTTCAGCTAACAATGTCATAAGGAGATATTATCAAAATCACAATCTTCTAAGGAAACTGATAAGAAAACAAGGTTCACCATTCAAAGGGAGGGAACAAAACTCCTATATCCATGGTTAATAAATATTACAATTTTCGTAGGGAAGAATTGGATTATGCAAAGTCAAGTAGTATCAAACGACACATTGTGTCTAACATAAGTACGAAATTCAAAGAATGTGTCAAACGCATTATGGTTGAATAATCTTCAGAACGATCAAAAAGGTATCAAAATGTTTATCAAGGAATCGGAGACGGAGATCAAAATCAGTAGTGAAACTCAATGGTGTAAGGTATCAATGTAGTGTCAGGAGTATTCCACTCGCATGGAAATCAAACATGGGTTGCAAGACCTTCTAACTTCTGGAGCACAAGTTCTTATAAGGCTTAACTAGAGGCAAAGGCAAGAATCCGAGTAATGCGGAAGCAAGTGTCACAAACATAGATGTCTTAGTCTACCCATTCCTCACCGGTCAAAACTTATGCTCCTACGGGGAGATCTTACGGCAAATATCAAAGGTTATCTTGTGAGCGCCTACAGTGGAAACTTAGTGGTCCAAACTTCACAGGTCATGGTTTAATGTACTACAAGTCGCAGCCTGGGCTCTGATACCATAATTGTAACACCCCAACCCGACAAGGGTAGAAGTGCCACATTATGGTGACATATCAAAGCAAACACAAGCATACATCTCAAGTAATACAAAAGAGTATCAAGGTTACAAGGGAGACTGAAGTACAAGTACAAAAGAAAGTAATACAAATACTAAGTCTGGAAAGAACAAAAGCTCCTACTAATCCAAAAGCTATCATAGTAAAGTCTTCTAAGTCCAATGCACTCTTCACTCATAACCCAGCTTCCTACTAAAACCTGCCGCAGGAAAAGAAATGCGGCTAAGCTACGAGAGCCCAGTGAACAGATATGGAAGTAACAAGCAATATAGAATGATATATATAAGACAATAGAAAGGTAAAGTAAAGCATAAAGGAAGTACAACCGAAGTAAGAAGAACCTGTATTAAAGTTGTAAAGGTGTAAGGTATAAAGGTGTAAAGGTCAGGCCAGTTATCCACCACGAGCCCATATCAAATCAAGTATCAAGTCAAGTCAAGTAATCAAGTCACCATGCATCCGGAGGGGAGACCTCAGGATACCAAGTATAATATGAGGGGATACCTCCAAGGGTTGGAGTAGCTAGCTCCCAAGATGTGAGGGGTTGCAATGTATGCAAGCCCGGTCACTAAGTAAATATATAATGTAGTCTAAGTCATAATCATAATGGTCGTAGCTCAAGCAAGTATCAAGTCAAGACAAATCTAGGATGCATCCATACGCCCCTATAAACAAGTCATAATCATAGCAGTAGTCGATAATCAAGTAGGTACGGTGGGGGACATCTCTCCAGCCCCACTAGAGTACATAACATTGGTGCATCAATGCTATGGTTGTGGCTACTCCACAACAAGTAGTACCAAGTATAACAAGTGGTGGCTCGTAGTCTCAAACTATGGGTCAAGGGTCAAGTCAAATATCAAGTATACAAGTCAAGAGTCCATATCAAGTGGTTCAAGTCAAGAATCCATATCAAGTGGTTCAAGTCAAGTTTCATATCAAAGGTTCAAGTCAAGATTCAAATTAAAAGGTTTATTATCAAGGCCCATAGTAAAAAAGGTTCAAGATGGAAAGGTTTATACCAAGGTTCATACTGAGAAGGTTCATGTGGATTTCATGTTTAAGGTTCAAGGTAAAGGTTCAATAGTGAGAGAGTACGTAGAGTTTAGTGTAAAGGTTCATGTCATAAGTTCAATGTAGAGGTTCATATTAGGTTCCAAATAAAAGTTTATGGCAAGGGTTCAATTCAAATGTTTATGTCAAATGTTCATTTAAAAGAAATCTTTTAATAATGGTTCTCATGAAATAAAGGTTTTCAATAAGGTAGTGCTTAAAATAAATATTCATAAAATTAGTGAAACTTCATATAAAAGTAGTGTTACATAATGTTCATAACCCTCATTTAAAAATAGTTTTTCCTCAAAACATTTTCAGAATATAATTACTAAAAGTTTTCACATCCGGTTATAATATTAAAAGCACTTTCAAAATATCAAGGGTTATATCAAGTTCAAGTCAAGGTTTGAGTCAAGTATCATAGTATAGGTTTTCAAGTCAAGGTATAACTCAAAGATCGAAGTAAGTGATTTCAACATAGGGCTCAAATCAAGGTTCAAGTCAATATTATCATATCAAGTTTATTATATCAAGTGTATCATGACAATGTTATTTCAAGGTTCAAGAATCATAGTGTAAGTTTCAAGCAAGGTTCAGTTTTAAAAGGATCATAGCAAGGTTCAATAATCAAGGGAATATAGCAAGGTTCAATAATCAAGGGAATATAACAAGGTTCAATAATCAAGGGAACATAACAAGGTTCAATAATCAAGAGAACATAACAAGGTTCAATAATCAAGGGAAACATAGCAAGGTTCAATAATCAAGGGAACATAACAAGGTTCAAGATATCAAAGGAATAGGAAAGACAAGAGTGTATGAGAAACCTGTAGATAGGTCAGAATATCTGTACCTTAGTTCAAAAGCAACAAGGGAAACAAGGAAAAAGGATCATAATCCCGCTTCACCGGACCTATACGAATTAGTAATAGAAGGTCACTCTTAGGTTAAACATAATTAAGTTACCCGTTTTAGTATACTTTCCATTTTTAGTAACTTTCCGTAAATAGTAACTTTCCAAAATTAGCAGGTTTCAAAAAATAGTAAGTTTCCATATTCAATATTATTCATTCAAGATTTTAATTAAGGTTTGGACAAGTTAAGTGTTCAAGATGTCAATTTTGCAAGATTAGGGTTTAATATGACAACTTCCCATATTTTAGGGTTTATTATACAAATATGCCAAAGTTCAAGGTTTAAAATGTAAATATTACAATTTTCCATATTTATCACATTAGTCCAATAGTTAAAAATAATTACCAATCACTCCTTTGAGTTTACAAATATTACAAATCAAACCCTTAATTTACATTATTTCCAAAATAAGTCCTTATTAATATTTATTTTACAAGTATAACCATATTTAATTCAATTTACACTTGTAACCCTTAATTTATCAAAAGTATATCATTTCAGCCCTCAATATAATATTTATTCAAAACAGCCCCTTAACTTTTAATAATTTCCAAATCAAATTAATTTATAATTAATTTACCATTTAAACATTCTAGTTTCCAAATTTAACACACAATACCCCCATATTATATTTTATACCAATTACTACTGGTCTAATATCATTTTCAAAAATGGCAAACAAGTTTGCATAATTGCAAAACACACCCTTATATTATATTAATTAAATCGGTAATTAATTGATTAAACAAATATCTATCCCCAATTTACCAAATTATGAAATAATTATTTTAAGCATCCTCAAGACTTATTTTAACCAGAAAAATTACAGAAATCCTAACCCTAATTCGAATTGGTTCAAAATCAGTTTATTTCATTTTATTTTACACTTAGTTTAATTTGCCGATTAGATCAATAAACAAATAATTAACAAACCATGGTTCTAAGCTTCAAATAATGTCAAATACAATTTTCACATGTCACTTACATCATATTTCATATTGTAAAAATAAGGTTTGAGGTTCACCAAATTTATTTAGAGCAGTATACAAATTTATACAAATTTACGGTTTTAATCATGTTTAATTCCATATGGCCAATATAACATGCATGGATCAAAACCAATATTGTTCCAGGATTATATGTGATGTAAAGAACATAAGAAAAATGCCAAATAATTTTTAAAACCATCAAATGAGTTATGGGATTTTCTTACCTCTCAGTTGAAATAAAACATGAACAAAAATTAACACCAAGCAAACCAAGCTTCAAGAATTCGAAATCCTATTTTTCTAGCCTTCTTCCAACACCAAAGAACCCAGGAAAAATACCAAAAACCTTGTCGAAACTCTTGACAGCCGATTGTGATATTATTGTGTTTTTAGCGTTTTATGAATAACAAGCATATATATTTTTTGTCGAGGATGAATAAACGTTTTATTTGTGAAGAGATGAGAAGAATGACCGTGTTTATGGAGAGGATAATCAAGAAAACATGTATTACAAATAGGCAAGATATATTTGTTATTTAAGAAACAAATCAAGATTTATTTTTGGTATATCTTTATGATAATTTTTAATTATCCTTTGAAGAAAAGCCTTGGCCGAAAAATATGAAGTGCAACACACAAATTTCGTTTTTAACATACCTTATATTTTAGGACATGTATTTTACAAATTTATTTAGGTTAGGATTTACATAACTTAAGTTTTATTTATTTATTTAAACTTTAATTAGGATTTAATTCATATTTAATTATACATTTTATGTGTTTCTTAGAATTTAATAATCGTAGGGGTAATTTAGTCATTTTGTTCTTGTAGAAATTTAGGGTTTTACACCCTCCAACGCCTGGTTGTACGCCCACTTTGTTCATTCATTCAAGAATGATAAGTCCTACTCATCTACATACGCGTTCTCAAGGCTCTATAAAACATTTACCACAATGGAAAAGTAAGTATTTCATCTTGATATAAGCTGATTGACGTGACACTCCACGTCTCTCTACCAACTCATCAAATGTAACGTCTCGCTAACTTTTCTACATCAAAATCTCCCGATATTTCTGGATGTTGCATCATCCTAATAGTTGTTGACATCAACACTCACCTTCAAGCGTATCAAACACTTGCTAAGGTACTGGTATTCTCTTTCATACTTGCTCCCTAACACATCTCCCTCTAAGATCATAATACGTCTTATCCATTCTCGGATTTATCAAATACCTTACATGATTAATGTCCTTAGGCTTCCTCCTAATGAACCCAATAGTTGGTCCGCAAAGCACAATCCTCCATCTTTCTTCCTTTCCATTTGCTGGTCTAAATCACGTAATCTTCATTCTTACATGTTCTCTTCATTGAACCTCTCTCTCTCTAGGCTCTTAGTATCATCCTCTTAACTCCAGACTGAATTATCATAATCATTGCTCATAGACATCTATGTTCCACTCGTTCACTCCTGCTCAGCGCTCTTACCACGATGTCCACTCTTCCTTGACAGTAGCAAAACAGACAATCGTAGTCATTGAGAAATTCCACACCTAACTTCTCTTCTACATATACTAACCTCTTGTCAAATATATTGTAAAGATTCTTATGATCTGTGTAGATAACACTCTTTGCTCCATACAAGTATCGTCTCCAAGTCCTACTCCCCAACTCTAACTCATGTATCACATAGTTCCTCTTATGGATCTTCTACCTCTGCGATGCCTACGCAATCTATATAAAAAAAAGTTCGAAATGAATCGTCAATAGTACCTGCCAATCCTAAGGACAATCGTCTCTTAGATGGTGTCTTAGGTACTTTCCACTCTTCACTACTTTTATCTTACTAGTGTCCATGAAAACTCGCTATCGTTGACCACATGCCTGAAGAACGTACATCTTGAAGCTAACCTCTCACTTGGACAACTTGGAAAACATCCTCTTCTCCTACAAAAACAATATGATAACCAAAACGACAATCTATCCTAAGGAAACGACGCGAACCATGACCGGTCGAACCAAAACGTATATCAACGAACTCAAAAGGGGTATGAATTATCGACTAGTATAATAAACGAATATCAAAATAAATACTAGAAAACACAATGAGGAATTTCACCAATAAAAGTAAACACGGAGCAATTGTTCATGAATAACCCATACAAGAAAAGAAAGAATACACGTACCCATAGAAAATCCACCAGCGTACCACAACGAAAGAAACACTTGAGGAACCAAATAAATATCAAATTTGGTAAATGAGAACCATATATAGTTCTTATTCCGGTACCCGTCCTTACCCAACAAAAGTGAATTTCGTTTTTCACACGATATACCTTAAACTCATACATTTTTTTTTGAATATATACAAACCATTTTATGTAAGAAAATCATCTCCGACTTAAATTCGATATTAGGCATAGTTTTTATGACACCAAAGGTTAATTATATAATATAGTATCTCTCCTTACTTGTTTAAGATATTTAAATCGTGCTTATTAACACAGTAAAATAAGTAGACTTTCATAGCAGAATTGCTATAAATAGCTTTGACAATAGACTGGTAACCACTTTTTTTTTTTTCTTTCCACACCTCATTTACACCATAAAAATAATAGTTTCCAACAAATGACCTTGAAATACCCAAAACGAGTTGTGAAATACCATAAGGACTCTAACACAGCCTTTTAATCGCATGTGAAAGATATAAAAGAATCGCATAATCAAAATAATCATCAAACGAACTCATACCAGTGAACACTCACGCAAATATATTGGAAACCAAGCGAAGAACGTAAAGACTCATTCGTACAACGATCAAATCAAGATCATAAAAAAAACATCGACACTAACAGGTCGCAAAACATGTCACGATATATAATTGGTGTGTAAATGAGGGATTAAATATCTGCACCAACTTGTCACGAACCAACAATACTTGAAGAGTTATATAATATTCCTTAGAGGAGTGAATACAAGGAATAACCAAGGAAACATACCAATTCCCAATGAAAACAAATCCGAATGACTAATATCAATCACGACACCGAATAGGAAGGTTGAGAAATTCATACCAACATAGTATGAACATGGAGCGCTAGACTTAAGATTAGATATCCGAACAGAGCGTCCAACAAACGAACTAACTTAAATATCACAACATTATTACCAACAGGTAATCGAGGTATCAACATATGATAGGTAGAATGGAATCTCACCACCTACACACCCCAACATATAACGATTGCCCAAAAAGTTAAGAGAATACTTCTCTAACCATACAACCAACATCAACATGAAATCACATAACATCTACCACAATATATAACAACAAGCATTAATCAATGTAATCATGGTCACAATTCCACGTGTGTGATACCCTTATAATTATGTTCCCGACCATAGTTATAAGATCTATTCCACACGCATACTTACTTCCAAAACCACACATCTCGATGATAACACACATATACCACATAGAACCTAACACACAACACAATCCATGTTATTATACTTGCAAGTCCACTTGTGTTGTGACGCATGTATAATTATGTTGGCCACTATAATTATCTATGCCCCCTTTCACAAGTGTACTCCCTCCTATGACCACACTTCATGCAAACAATCATTTCATATGGAATAATTCCAACAATCACATAAACCCTATAATCAAAATCACTTGGATAAGATCGATCCAATACTCAAGAGTAATCGTGCTCCAAATGGCTCCAAACGGCAAAAAACAATATAATAATTCCAAAACGTGACACAGAACAAAAGAAGTCGCTCAACGGCTCAAACTCCATCCTCGCACTTGCCTCCCCACTCAGATCTGTTAAACTTACTACTCATTGCGGACTCTAGATCCGAATCCATACCATTCCATCCTAACTCCCCTTCATCTTTACCCAACCACCCATTCCTGTTTCCTACATGTTGAGGTAGTCGACAACATGCAAAACCATCTCTATTTCTTTCTTCCAATTCCGTATGATTCACAAGTGCATACAAATCATGAGGTTTAGACTAAACCACCTCTCCTTCCTATGAGAAGTGAGGACACTACCCAGGGTATTTGGTAACGGCTCCATCTCCAGAAGTCATCGTGGTTACAAACCTTTCCACTTCTTCTCCACCAACGTTTTCCATAAACATCCTCTCCTTTTCCGAACATGGATACATTTTAATAGGAACTCGGATTCTGCGGTTAGTCCGCTTCATCCTACCACTTCTCTTGATAGCAAAATGATAGCCCAATGAAACTTCTTACGCGAGGGAAGTAACATACTAGAATTGACATATACTATACTAAGTATAGGGATCAGATAGACGTCCAAAACTCGACAAAAATATCTCATGAATTTGGGAAAAATATATGTATAAAATACCATACTCATACACAGGCCCTAAATGCAACTATATGAGGGACTCCTAGGTTATAGTCTAGGTTTAACCACCTAATTCTCTATAACTAAGGCTCTGATACCAATCTGTCACACCTCGCCAAGGCGGAAACGCGAGTGTGTAACTTCATGGATATCATCACAACATATGGTGTCTATATAGAGAAATACTAAATGTACATAAATAGAGCAAAGTACAGACACGAAGTGTCGTAACAATACCCCAAAATAAAACAACCAAACAAATATCCAAAGGTATCTTTAATAAATTCAAAGTACCAAATGAAAGACATAATCGTATCACAATCAAATTCAAATATAATCAAATCCAAACATAGAATAAATTCTTCTCAAATGCAACTAAGTCTCGTCTAGTCGCTGCTCTCCACCTAAGCCTTAGAATGCTCACCTGAAAATGATGCTTAAAACATCAACATAATGTTGGTGAGATTCATAGGTTTAAGACACACAATATCACTCAAGGCAACCAGTTCACTGTGATTATAAAACATAGCAGGACATTAAGTATAGTTACCACATAAGCTAGCATGCAATCACGCAACATAAGGCAACCATTGGAACGGAACGCGCCCACCGATCCAATTTCCATATCCATTTTGAATTGGGACGGAACGTGCCCACCGATCTAAGTTTCACATCACACATTAATTGGGACGGAACGTGCCCACCGATCCAAGTTTCACATCACACATAAATTGGGATCGAACGTGCCGACCGATCCATTTATCATCAATTGGGTCGTATGAACGAGCAACGGGATAAGCATCCCCCCAATTGAATCCAACAATTTAACCACATCAGATTAACATAACATATAGCATATACACGATAACCACTTACAAGTCCTTGCATTTATTAAACACATAATCATAGTAACTTAAAACTACAATTTAACACAAGCATCATTCCCATCCCAGGTTTAAAACAATGTAAAAATGGGACTATGAACTCACCTCAGTCTTTGCAGCTTTCAAATAAACAATCACAAATCTATATAACAAAATAAACCCACATTACACGCGACCAAGCTAAAAGCTATAGTCCATGTAATACACATATGATGGATGTCTAAGGTTCATATAAAAACCCCTATGGTTCACCTAGACTCCATACTAAGCACCACCAATCACTTACACTCACTAAATCCCTTGCACAAATAATTTCAGAAAACGCAGAATTTTGGGGTACATTCACCCACATACAATCACAACAAAACAAGCTCCACAACTCACACCAAAAATTTACCATGGTCTCTTATGAGTAGAAAAGCTATCCTCAGAAGGCCATGCACTCTAAACACACACAAGTACCCATAAGAAAATAAAACTTGACAACTATCCAGATTCGGATATGAACGTACACCAAAACGTTTTGACCAAACTAACATACTTGTACAACTTTTTATCGCAAATCCTTTGCATGAGAGTATAAGTACATATGAAACTCAACTTCCACAAAAGGGCTAACCTAGATCTCACTTTTTCATACCCAACTCACTACCAAACTTATGACCTAGTTCTGTCCCGGTTTAACAGCTTTGACACTTCAACTTGTAAAAATTGTTTGACTGACTTCCGGACCTCGAAATCGATCGTGCTCGAACTTTTTGGAAAGCTCTTTCTCTGAACTATAATTTAGACTCAAAATTCGTGATCTAACTCATCTCCATATATTAAATATCTTCGTATCTTTACATCCTTATAAATCTGTCAAAACCCTAACTCCTTAATTAACATGGATTAACCCTTAATTCTTTCACCAATCATCATAATATCACTAATTATTGATCCCAACATGTTTTATATTAATAATTTATAGAAGTGAATGAAAACCCTAATCCATCATATCCTTGTTACATGTATAAGGATTGAAAATTATATCTTAAACTTGACTTTTAAGCTTCAAAAATAAACCCTAAAAATTCTCTGCTCTCCCTGCTCTCCTTGATCGACCGAATACCCATCAAAAAGGGGTATGGGTCGTTTCTAGGGATATAAGGTGAAGAGTTGGGCTTGTTTGGGTTGGACTAGGATTCCTTAATTGATAAATAAAATAAACCCAAAACCCTTATTTGTATTTTTAAGAAAATCGGCCCATATGTCCATATGTAATCTTTTAAATATTTTTTTATGTTAAATATTTATTTACTAATAAAGCCTTGTGTATTTTTATTTTATAAAAGCTTATACCGAAACCTAACACCTTACGCGATAAACCTTCGTTTTTACGACAACTTGGAAAAATAATCATTTTCAAAACAAAGTTTCCAAAAATAGAATTTCACACTTAAAATTAGTATAACTCATAAAAACAATCTCCTCGTAACTTACTAACGCCCAAATACTTGAACGAAGACTTGTTACACAAAACAACAAAACACCAAAACTACACAAGTCATTTTTACACCACAAAGGCGATCAAAATGAACTGACTCAAAATCAGTACTTCCCAAATCATAACAACAACCTCACACAAAAAGGATTTAGTGCTAACACACGTACTTATCACCCATATATCTCATATATATCACACATTAACACATAGTACACACCAAACAAAAGTCAAATGGATCGAGACTATTAGTCAAACTAACCTGCTAAAATCACGGTTGTCACATACTCCGTTAAAGGTTTTGCAATCTTTGAAAATCCCTCAATAAACCTTTGATAATAGCCCGCGAGTCCTAAGAATTGTCATATTTCAGTGGGATTCGTAGGATACGGCCAATTCTTGACGGCTATGATTTTTGTAGGATCGACATGAAGTCCTTGTTTATCTATCAAGTGTCCAAGAAATTGCACGGTACTAATCCAGAATTCGCACTTAGAGAATTTTGCATAAAGTTTCTCCATCTTAAGTAATTCAAGGATTATCCTCAAGTGTTTAGCGTGCTCTTCCTCGTTACGAGAATAGATAAGGATATCATCTATGAACATAACAAATTTATCCAAGTATGGTTTACACACTCGGTTCATGAGATCCATGAAAACCGTTGGTGCGTTTGTCAAACCAAATGGCATCACTTGAAATTCATAGTGCCCATATCTTGTTCTGAAAGCGGTCTTAGGGATATCCTCTTCCCTCACTCTCAGTTGATGATAACCAGATCGTAAGTCAATTTTCGAATAAATGCTCGAACCTTGAAGTTGATCAAATAAGTCATCAATCCTGGGTAATGGGTATCGATTCTTGATAGTAAGTTTGTTCAATCCACGATAATCGATACACATCCTAAAAGTTCCGTCTTTCTTCTTAACGAATATGACAGGAGCTCCCCAGGGTGATGTACTTGTGCGTATGAAACCTCGATCGGCTAATTCCTGGAGTTGTTCAGAGAGTTCCTTCATCTCTGAAGGGGCTAATCTATAGGGTGCTTGGGCTATAGGTGCCGCTCTGGGGATTAAGTCGATTTGAAATTCTATTTGACGAACGGGAGGTAAACCAGGTAAATCCTTAGGAAAAACTTCTGTGTATTCCCTGACTACAGGGATCTCATCCAGTTGTTTTTCATCTGGCTTAGTCTCCGTTACTTGAATAACGAAGACTTGACAACCTCGTGATATGTACCGTTCCGTTTTGATACAAGAGATGAGGTTAAGATGGGTTTTACTTCGATCTCCTCGGATAATTAAAGTTTCACCGTTAATGGGAACATGAATGATTTTCTCGTCACAAAGAATCTTAGCTTGATTCTTGGACAACCAATCCATTCCCATAACAACGTCAAAACTACCAAGTCTTATGGGTATAAGATCGATTTCGAAAGGGTGGTTAAGTAAAGTTAGGGTACAACCCTGAATGACGGGGTTATTACTAACTAAGTTTCTGTCAGCCATTTCTATGTCATAGTAGGTATTTAAGGCTATGGGTTTGATCCTTATTCTAGAGGATAAGGGTATAGATACGAAACTCTTATCGGCTCCAGAATCAAATAGTACTCTAACTAGATGATGGTTTAAGACAAACTTACCCGTGACTACGCTCGGATCTTGCTGATCATTCCTATCCGTCAACATATAAGCTCTTCCCTGGGCACCATCAATATTTTTCTTTTGGACATCTACTTGAATAGTGTCCTTTTTCTCCGCAAGCATGACAAATGACCGTTGCTGGTGGCGGATTGCCACTAGTGCCTGGTCCTTTGTGCTTGCAATCCCTTGGCTGATGACCCACCTTGTTACATATAGTACATTTAATGGAACAAGGCCCTGTGTGATGCCAATTGCATTTCTTACACATAGGGGCTTTCCCAGCATAACCACTTCCCTCATTTGGAGTGGCGGCATATGCTCTAGCAGTCTCTTGCCTTGGGTTTGGTTGAGGATAGGGGTTGGTTCGTTGATCACTATTACTGTTACGATTGTTGCCGAAAGTTCTCCCATCGTGGAACTTTCGTTTATTATTGTTGGGCGCTGGCACAGTGTTGTGCTTTGTTACTTGATCCATTAACCTCAAAGTAATGTTAATGGCTTCCTCTAAATCTTGCGGTTTAGAGGCAGTAATATTCCCTTCGATACTTCGGGTAAACCTCCGATGAAAAATTCTATTATCTTTTCAACAGTTGGCACCATTGTAGGACACAAAGTTGCCAATTCTTGAAATCTCCTAATATAAGTTTTAACATTGTTCCCCTTCACAGTCAAGTTATAGAACTCATCTTCCATTTTCTTGACTTCCGTCTGAGGGAAATATTTCTTAATCATAAGCTTCTTAAATTCAGTCCAGGGGAGCTTGTATGACTCCTCAATTCCTATTGGTTAAGCATACGAGTTCCACCAGGACAAAGCTTCTTCGGTAAGAGTACCGGTAGCAAACTTAACTCTACAATCCTAAGTACAGTTACTACGGGAGAATACGGATTCACACCTCCCAAACCAGTGAATCAATACTATGGCCCCTTCTGTCCCCTTGAAATTGAAAGGCTGACAGCTCATAAATTCCTTGTAGTTACTCTTCTTTACTACAGGAATTTTGAGGTTTCTAGCCATGTTAGCATTCCTAGCTTCTAGTGCTGCAGTTACACTGCAGCAACTAGTTGTCGGATGGCTTCCTGAGTCATGGCGGGAGTAGCGGGAGTAGTAGAAGTAGGTGATCTCGTACGTGCCATTCTATAGACGTTCGCAAGATAAGATGGGATAAGAATAATGTCATATCCAATTAGACATTCTTGCGAGTTCTAACTAATAGAATCTCACGTATAGATGGGGTTACAAGTTCTAACTCTTAGAACATTGTCTGATACTGGAGAAATAGAGTATAGGGAATCCTAAAACTAAAAGGGAGGATTTCCTAATAAGATTTACTATATTCCTCGAAAGTCATTTCCCCCTTCTAAAGGCATAGTGGTACTAAAGGATCCTAATTATTATAAGTTTTAGTGTTCCTAAGTAGAATTACTAGTTTTAAAATTCCTAATGATCTTGGGTTCTTAGAGTAGGCCTATAGTGGTTCCTAAGATATAAGGCATAGGGGATTCTAATACGAGATACGTAACTAAGTATAGGCAAACTATAACTTTTTTAACGACTTGTTCCTATATCTTACAGGGTGAAAACTTAACGCACACTACCTATTAAAATAAACTACCTATAACTTTACTAGTTTGATTCTTTGTTGTTCTTAAGTTCCTGGATTGCTTCTAACAGATCCCTTATATCAGACTTATGACTATCCCTAATATCCTCGATGATCATTTTAGTGGAAAGTCTAACATGTGTTGTAACTACTTCATCAGAGTGTCCTTCATATTTTGTTTGTAACCTAAAGATTTGACTACGAGTTTTCTCTAGTTCGTTTTCTAACCTAGTATAGTCTTTTTGGATTATAACTCTACCTTTTCCTAAGTTACTAATCTTATTTTCTACTTCCTCGATATGTCCTAAGTACAACTTATCTAAGTGACTAAGTATATCCTCAATTTGTTCCTCATGCCTTTCTAAAGGCGTTTTATAAGAACTACTTCCTATTTCAAACCTAGGGGAGGCGAGGGTGGTATAATACGTAATTTCTTATGAGGAGGGGAAACTACTTCAGGAACATAGCAATCTTGACTATTATAGTGAGGTATAGATGGTTTAGGAGTTAAAGTAGGTATGGTAGGAATATCACCAACATATGCTTGCATATAACCATTATATGCTTGCATATAGGGATCATTCGGGGAGGGTTCTAAAGCTAAGGCAACTAAGACATCATGGGCTAATTCTTCCGGAGAATTAGAACCAGAGGATGAGTGAGTAGGGGTAGCCGGGGTATACTCATAACTATCTGATGAAGTATCCTCATCATCGGTGTCAAACACGATGATAGGATTGTTAAAGGAAGACATATCTAACTGTAATACCCGGGAAAATTATCTTAGCATATCCTTAACCTATATTATACCCTAAAGGCAATAGCAATAGTGGGGAATCTATCTTAGAGGCAATAGTCAGGAATCTATCCTAAAGGAAATTCGGGGAATCTAACCTAAAGGCAAGTCAGGAATCTTAACCTAAAGGCAAGTCGGGAATCTAAAGGCAAGTTTGGGGATTCTAGTGGCACGGAGGACTTTTAGAAAAAGTAGTTATAGTTTAGGAAAATCCTTTTGTTCTCTATAACCGAGGCTCTGGTACCAATCTGTAACAACCCCATTTTTCATAGATCGCAGCGGATTTAGAGTTGAGGTATTACTTCATGGAAACAAAGACAAGATAATAGAAAACGACTCGAAAAGAGACGTTTTTGAAAAAGGTGTTATCATTCATTTATTCAACAGAGTTTTTATAGTAAAAGATATACTTTTACCAAAAGAGAGGTCCCTAAGATACGTTTTAAAGCAAAAACAGATGAATGATAACTATTCTGGACGTCCTCATGTCCAGTACTTCTCCCTGCCAGGGTTCCTAAAGAGCTCAATTACCTAGGATAACATGCTTAAAAGTCGACACTAAGGTTGAGTGAGAGTCATAGGTTTAAGTAGATTATAGAGTGAATACAAGTTCCACAGAGTTCAGCTTAAACCCTATGTGTGGAAAAGTTTAGAGAGAGAAGGTATATTGCACTAAGGTCATGAACCACATGTTAACAGTCCAGATCATGAGGTCTGCAGACCAAACCATGATGGGACGGGAAGGATAACTTGCCAAAGTTAATCTTTCAGAAGGTTCAAATATAATACTTATCGGTGCCTTTAGAGAGGGCAAACCGACGGGAGTTGTCAAACTCCAATAGATCTATCAATTATATTCGCGTTCACTCGCAAGTGATTAGATTCATGAATTTTGTTGTGTAGTGGTGGCAGATAGTTTACTCGTGCAATAACCAAATAAAAAGACTTGTATTCGATTTAAAGCATGTATCCACCTCGCAGGGTTGTAAAGCATTTAAAATAGTGAGGCTATGGAAACTCACCTGGGTCTAAGGTAAGTAGGGTAGGGGTTTAGACAGCTCACTCACGTATCCTGGGGGTAGTTGTAACACCCCCAAAATCTGGTTTAGCGGAAGCATACATGTTTGGGTGCTACTAAATTAGTAACACAACACAAAGGTTTTACCTCAACTGTCTAATAGAGATTTTATATTTTCAAAAGGATTTCGTTTACAGCATTCTAAAAACAATGTGTAAGTATAAGCCCATAAAAGAAATAAAGCGGTCCCAAATATATCAGAGTCATCTATGACCATGACATGCCCCGCCAAAGCCTCCAATAGTAAGTTATCACTTTAAACCTGAAAATACATGCTAAAATGTCAACACGAGGTTGGTGAGTTCATAGATTTGTATAAATAGAAATTTAGTGTAAAAGAAATGTGGACCACAAGGTTTTCGCGTGTGAAAAATCATTCACATACAAACCTGAAAATACATGCTTAAATGACAGGAGAAAAATCAGTCACTAACATATTATTAAAATTATAAGATGTCAAAAATATTTTATAACTACTGTTCATACTAAATAAAATTAGGACAGATTATATATAATTAATTTAAAGTTATTCCAAACACCCCTTTGGGCCGAAACATAACCAAATCCAAACACCCCAAATTAAGTAGAAAATAAGCAATCCAAATAGCCTTTGAGGGCTGTGATACGCAGAACCAAACGCACCCTATGTGGGGCTGAAATAAGCGGAACCAAACGCACCCTTGTGTAGAAAATAAACAAACAAATGCACCCTAATTAAGCAGGAAAATAAGTAATCCAAACAACCCTCGTGGGCTAAATATATACAGATCCAAACGCCCCTTGGCTGCCAAAATAAGTTGAACCAAACACACCCTATGTGGGCTGTGGTTATAAGCCGAAACAAAACAAAAAGAAAAATAAGTAATAAGCCCGAAATAAGCACTTTAGTAAAATTATTTTATTTAACCAAAACAACCACCATTAATTAACTCTCAGTTTTTATAAAAGAAACATACATCAAATCCGATTCATATAAATGATTAGAGCTTTCGGTTCATTAGTTTATACTTCAAAAATTTGTGTTTTACGATTTAACCATCCAAATCGAAAAGTGGAAGTATAGAAATGATAGTTAGTCAGAAACCTACACATGCATGTGATTGAATCACACGGATCCGAATTCAAAAGCACAATGTGGAAAACTAGAAGGGGGGGGGTTGAATATTTTTCCCCTCTTTTTAATTTGTAAAATGTTTGTTTGAAAAACCTTCAATTAGACTTTATTATGAAAACAATATATAATCAATATGATAAATTATATATGTGTACTTTTGAGTTTGTTTTCAAAACTTAGTTTTATGAATAAAGCTTTGGTTGATCTTTATGTGAATATGTTTTCCTTTTGAAATCTTAAAACGTTTTGTATCAAATCATCTATTAAGTTAAACTCGATATGAGGAGTGTGAATAATAATGTAGTCGATCATATCATATAATTATGCACATCATCACAATATTAACTTGCAACTATAACACAATCAATCATCATGACAATATAAGCAACACCCAACACATATATGCAATCATAGATATAAAGCGATAAATGCAAAAGTAAATGTAAAGAGATAAGAGAAAGAAGATGCAAACCGGACACGATGATTTATAGTGGTTCGGCTACAAGGTCTCCTTCCTTTCCCTACTCCACTCCCCGAGTCACCTACTTGAGAGTTTTCTTCACTACTCAACAAGCTCCCTTTTGATGGAGAAAACCTTATACAACTTTCGCTTACACCGGCTTAACGACACAAAGCTAGATGTCGGGTTCTAATCCTAGTTAGAACCAATCTCACGACACGACTTCAATCACTACACAACTTCTTCACAACTTCATGACTTCACAACTTCATGACTTCTTCACGACTTCACGACTTCTTCACGACTTCACAACTTCACTACTTCTACATGACTTATTCACACACCTACATCTTCATAACTAATTGACTTCTCCACACTACTACTTCTTCCCACTACTTCTTACTCACTCATTGACTCACTACTAAGTAGGATCATGTTGATCTACTTGTTACATATACTTACATAATTTCTTTCTACAACTTCACATCAATATAAACTAGACTCTAATACTTCTTGATTTGAGGATGAAGAAGTATTCTTCTTTTGCACTTTGAGTGATGAATGAATGAAAGAATGGATCACTTGAAACAAAGATTAATAATCTTATGATCAAAGGATTTTAGAAGGATGTTTAGAAAGATTTGGATCTGAAAATTTTCATGCAAGAGGTGAGAAAAATACCAGGTTTGAGGTGGTATTTATAGGAGAAAATTTCTGACAAAATCTGACAGGGGAGCGTGGCCGGCCCCCTTAAAATTAATGGGGCCGCCCCTTATAATTAAGGGGGCCGCCCAGCTGTAACGGCCAGATTTTCTGTCTTTTAGTGGGGAAAGTTTATTTGGTGAAAAACTAACTGATTTTGGTTAAAAATTTGAATTCATATATTTAGTATGATTTAAACATTTTCCTTTATTACCAAAAGTGTTTTTCAAAAATATATAATATGTTTATATTATTTTATAACATTTTCTTTTAATTAAAACATTTCCCTTTAATTACCAAAAGTGTTTTTCTAAAATATATAAAATGTTTATAACATTTTATAAAATTTGTAATGTCTAAATAAAAATCCCTTTGATCATAAAATGTATTAGACATTTGTTTATACATACCTTAAGTGATTGTTGAAGCATACTCGAGACGTTGAGATGTCGAGAGACGTTGTCGTATGAATGCATAGATGATTTGTGATTACAAGTAACTTAAACACTTTACGTTATGTGTTGTAACTTACATCTTTGTCATCATCAAAATATGAAGAGGATGTTTAGATTAAATATCGTAATATTTATGCCAACACACATACAACCCCATATAACTCCACACACCTCGATCTAGCCCGATCTACCCTTTTCTTGGCGCGGCGGCGCGAGAAAAGAGGTGGCCGAAAAGTGGCCGGAGATGGCCGGAGCGGCGCCGGAAAATGAGAGAGAATGGAGGAGAGACCAAACCCTAAAATGGGAGGAGAGTGTGTATAAGTGGGTTTATATAGGGGTGGGCTAGGGTTTGTAATTCACAAGGACCATTTTGTAACTACATTAAAGTTAAGGGGCGGCGGGGTAACTAATTTCCAGGGACCAATTCTGTAGTTTTGTGTAATCATTTATATAAATAGAGTGTGGGTCCCATTTAGGTAGTAAATGATCAATTCGAGGTGCGAGAGTTACGCCATTGCGCTTAAAATAAATTTTCCACGAAAAACGAGTATTTACACTACTATTTTCTCATAAATAGTATAAAAATCATATTAAAATATTCGTCGAATTATGGTTGTGCCAGTACGCGTTGTGTGCGGTTTTCACCTTTCGCGAGATAATTTCTCGTATTCGATACAAGTAAATTCAGTGTCCAAAAGTGAAACTTAAGAAATAATAAATATAATTTATTATTATAAATCAGTTTGGAAAATTACGGGTGGTTACAGTAGTGTAAGTGTGTGTATGTCAAGTCTTAGTTAAGGTTTTTAAGTTATCACTCTTAGGGTTTCTAGATATAGAATAACACCGTTCAGGCCATCATAATCCAGAAATACATACTCCTCACATGAAGTTCCCTAGTATTGTATTATGTTACTTAATATAAAACCGTTCGGGCCATCATAATTCAGAAGTACATATTCCTCACATGAAGCTCCTTAGTATTGTGTCATGTTGTTATTAGATATTAGGTATAACATAACACCGTTNAGTTTATACGTCAATTGTTTCAAAAAGATTTCATAAATCAGAGTATTTTATTTACAACATTCAGAAATAGTGCGGAAGTAAGGCCCATAAGATATTTGATTTGGTCTCCAAATATTATCAGAGTCTTCTATGACCATGCCATGCCGTTTGCCAAGCGCCTCCAAGAGTAAGTTATCACCTTAATAACCTGAAATACATGCTAAAACGTGTCAACACAGAGGTTGGTGAGTTCATAGAGTTTATATAAAACAATTGATTGAAAAAGTTTCGAGTTTGTTTGATAATTCCAATAGGTAAGATAAATTGTGGGCTACGTTGTTATACGCCCATAGTTTGCTTGATAATCCATAGTATTTGTATAAAGCATCTGAACACAAGTCAAGTAGTAGTGAAACAATAGCACCGAAGTGTAAGATATTGCTCTAAGCCTCATGACACCCAAACGTTAACAGTGTTGTGCTACCAATAAGAGCATGAATCTTATGGCGTCCGCCTACACATAAAAATATGATGCAGGTAATAGGGGCCCTCGAGTTAGCAGGAATTTGCCAGTTCCTACCTTCTCGAATATAGTGCATTTGGTTACCATCACAGGCTAACTTCAAATGGGGCGTCCGGTTCCAATAGATCTATTCACTATATTCGCGCTCACTTCGCAAAGTGACTACGGGTTCATGATATGAGGGACTTTTGGCAAGCTGGTAACTTAGGCAATATCAATCAGAGTAGCATACAGAGTCATACTTGTGTTCAGGTTTGAAACATGTAATATGTTGTAATAAAAGATTTAAAGTATATCATCAAATCGAGTAAAGAGTTTAAGATAGTTGAGTAAAAGATGTAAGTAAAACGAGCATGTATCTCCCCCAAAAGGTTAAAATAAATAAAAGAGTAGCTATGACTCACATATATGATTTAAACGCTTGTGTCCAAAATAAGGTAATTCAATGTGCAATAAGTCAACAAATCATGCTTTCAAGTAGGAACAAGTAATGTGTTCAATCATAAACAAGCATAGAGTTTGATTTAAAACGAGCATGTATTCCCCCCTAAAATAGTTATAAAACAAGTAAAAGTAGGGGTCATGAACTCACCTCAGCAATTAGCAGTTTGATAGGAGAAAGACAAGTAATGATAGTGTGCGGCACCGACACGCGACCTAG
>LBNU01005733.1:166607-179648 GCA_014162995.1 Artemisia annua | reverse complement strand
ACTAAAAAACATAGTGCTAATAGGCCCCCAATATTTATCACAACGGATAAATTAATATAAGAGTTTAACATAGTAAGAAGTAACCAAAAAAAAAAGAAAAAAAAAAAAAAAAAAAAACTTTTTCAGAATGGCTTTTAAAACTTGAATTGAGGTATTTCATTGTTCCAAAGCTTAAAATCCTTGTAACAATGCCAAAGCGAATAAGGGTTTTTTAATGTATGATTAGTGAGAGCTATGGGTTTTTTTTGCTAATGGTGGAATATCGACATATATAATTAAGGCTACGGGTTTATATCTTAGTTTAAACGGGCTTTGTTTATGGGCTCGGTTAAAAAGTGGAACGTAAACCAAACAAAAACTCTTGTGTTAGATCAAAATATTATTTATTTCAAGTTGAGAGATTCACAAGACTAGACGACTATGCATAGCAACGAAATTTTATAATGGCAGATAGTTTTATGATAAAAAAAGGTTTATGGGTTATAAATGAAAAAAGTTTTGGGATTTGGGATTAAACATAATGTTTTGAAACCCGTTTCAACCCGGGTGGTTCAATCGGTTGAACTGTTCTGGTCGAAAAATTGGTCAATTTAAACCGGGTCAACCCGACGGGTCGAGTCGAAAAAACAGGTCAAATTAAACCGGGTCAACCCGCCGAGTTTCAGCATCCCGGGTCAACCCGGTTTTTATGTATATTAACAGTTTCCTTTAGAAAATGTTTTCAACATTTCCTTTTTTAGTTTCAACTTTTCAAACTTTTTTGTTTTTCTTTTACTAGACGAGTACCCGTGCATAGCAACGAGATATTATAGCGACAGATAGTTTATCGATAAAAAAAAGTTTATAGGTTATAAACGAAAAATAATAAAAGTTTGAAGATTTGGGAATTAAACATAATGTTTTGAAACCCGGTTCGACCCGGGTGGTTCAACTGGTTGAACCGTTCCGGTCGAAAAACGGGTTTCAGGCGTCCCGGGTCAACCCGGTTTTGTGTTTTAATTGGTTGTATTTAATTTGGTAGATATGTTTTTAATTGGTTGTACAATATGAATAAATCATTGTACTTTTAAGTAATGGATAATGTTTTGCAACCCGGTTCGACCCGGGTAGTTCAACCGGTTGAACCGTTCCGGTTGAAAAATGGGTCGATTTAAACCGGGTCAACTTGCTAGGTTGGGTCGAAAACGGGTCAAATTAAACCGGGTTAACCCGTCGGGTTTGAAGCGTCCCGGGTCAACCCGGTTTGTGTTTTAATTGGTTGTATTTAATTTGGTAGATATGTTTTTAATTGGTTGTACAATGTGAATAAATCATTGTACTTTTAAGTAATTGGGTGTTTTAATAAGAGTATTAATTACATTATTTTTCTCTCACATTTGACTTTCAATACTCAACTTTCAAAACTCAACTTTTTCACATTTGACCATTTTTCCATTATAAATAGTATAGATATATGATATATAAATTTGATAAAGTTGCAGTTTGGTTATGTACTTTTATGCAAAAAGATACCTAAGCATTTTTTTGGAAAGTCTTTAAATGATAACTTGATGAGATAATGATGCGTATTGCAGGTTGCAACTATGCACGCTTGTGTGTAGCATAAAATCGAGCCAAATCGAACCATGGTCCTCCTGCAGCGTTAAATTTGATTATGTTTTTTTGTCAACTGGAATGTCAAGTAGTATATAGTAAAGAATTTAATAACCGTATTTTATCTTTGTTGCTCGTAACTTAGGTGATGCATGTCGCAGCTGCTGACCTGCGTTATCCCCATAAATGATAAGTAATTTTCCAAAATGTTTACGAATAATAATAACTTGGGCATAAGTACATTGTTTTCTATAAAAGATATCTCATGAATTTTCCAAAATGCTTACGAATAATAATAACTTTTTTTTTTTTTTTTGGGTAAAGGGTTGATACCCGGTGAATATATTAAAAGAAAAAAGGATTTAGGAACATGAAGGTGGTAATGAGCCACCCTAAACCTAACGCCTATATGCTTTGAACACGCTCAAAACATAACAACCAATCAGCTACATAAAGCTAAAGAGACTACTAAAATATAAAACACAAGAAAACGCACAGCCTCTAGCTTTAGTACATTGTTTTCTATAAAAGATATCTCATGTCACTAAGGGGCCGTTTGGTTCGGGGATATTGGGGGATATTGGGGGCATTTGCATTTTAATTGCCCCCAAATATCGTGTTTGGTTGACAATTTGGAGGAATTTACAATTCTACGAATTGCCAAAATGGAGAGAATTAGAATGCCTTCAAAAAGTGAGGAATTTTAATATACTTGAAAAAATTTTTTATAAAATTTTTTTCTTATTGTTTTTTATAAACTTTTAAATAGAATATTTATGAAAAAAAAAATTATAAACTTTTTTTATAAATTTTTTTATAAACTTTTTTATAAACCTTTTTTATAAACTTTTTTTATAATTTTTTTATAAATTTTTTATTAACTTTTTTTTTATAAACTTTTTTATAATGTTTTTATAAACTTTTTTTATAAATTATTTATTAACTTTTTTTTATAAATTTTTTATTAACTTTTTTTTAAAAAATTTTATAAACTTTTTTTTATAAATTTTTTGTAAACTTGTTTTATAAATTTTTTATAAACTTTTTTTATAAAAATTTTATAAATTTTTTATAAAATTTTTTTATAAATTTTTTATAAACTTTTTTTATAAATTTTTTATATATTATTTATAAACTTTTTTTTTTAAATTTTTTATTAACTTTTAAAAAAAAATTTATAAACTTTTTTTATAATTTTTTTTAATAAACTTTAAAATAGAATATTTATGGAATTTATATTAAAAAAATAAAAAAATATTTATAAATTTCTGTCAACCAAACATGACAAGATATTTTAAATTCCAGAATTTTAAATTCTCATAATTCCGGAATTTAAAATTCCGGAATTTCAAATTCTCCAACCAAACGCCCCCTAAGTAAATGATGACAGCATTATCAGTTTACTGGCTTACCATGTTTCCGCATGTTCTTAAGCAAGTAATAACAATTGCATATTCGAGTTTCAGGGAGGGGCAATCTGAAAGACTCCGACCCAAAAAATAGGGCAATTTGAAACGCTCAGAACCCAAAAACAGGGAACAAATTATAGCTGGTTTCATAAATTCAAACGATAATGTTAAGAGTCGCACACAAGTATCTAGTTAAAACGCTAATAAAATACATTGAACCATGAAATGTGATTTTTAACCACCTCGAGCTTCTCTTCTTGTGGCGTCATGAAGCAGCTCGATATCTACTCCATCTGGTGGTAACTGAACGTACCTCACTACTGATCCTCTGATGAAACAGTTCCTCACTGAAAGCTGTCATACCATGAAAATTTAGTTTAGCGTATATCAAATATCTATAGCAATAGAAGCTGATAGAGGCAAACAGACGCACAGACACATACAAACATGTACTAACAGATCCATGACCATTGTTACTACTGTAATCACATGCCAAACAAAGCTTTATCATTTACATATAGGCAGTGATGTCACAACGATGAGCGGTGTAGAATATGCAGAATGACTGTGTTAGGGAAATGGGGTAGTTAGAACATAGAACTTACTCCATGTTTCAATTAAAAGACGCTGATATAACTGAAGAATGTTAATATGTATCATAATTTCGATATGGGGAAGCTTTTAACGGTACTCGTGTTACTTGCTGTAATTTTCAAGGGATCTCTTAAGCAAAGGATATAAAATTTTAAGAGTTACCTTGTTGTAAGCAATTAACATAAACAAAAAAGGGCATTTGGTCTAGTGGTATGATTCTCGCTTTGGGTGCGAGAGGTCCCGAGTTCGATTCTCGGAATGCCCCATTTTTCATTTATAAAAAATCAATAATATTTTTTTAAGTGCCACTGTCTTGTTTAATTTGATATTCTAGCAAGTCAACTCCAGACTTTGGAAACACATCTACTACTAAAGTGATATTATATACCCGAACCATGTGCTTGCAGATCTAGAGGTTATGCCGGTAAATTCAACTAATGGGAGAGCTAAGGTGATTTACTTCCAGGAATCTTTTATCTCAGCCAAAGTGTAATTTACAGCATTCTATTCTACACCTATATATTGATATTCCCAAGGTTGTTCAAGCATTTAAAGACTTTTGGCCATATGGTAGAGATGCTAAGCATTTCGGTCATGGAAATGAACCAAGTAGTTCAATCTTTTCAAAACAATATATCACATCTAACCATGATGCTGGGCATTCATGTCAAAAAATCAGTAGAAGTGTCTGCACAGGGTATGCAATATTTCAGTATGATAAATTAGATATGAATGTATACGAGCTTTAATCATAAAAACCAGCACGTGAAGTTGATCGTTGCCAATATTCTTAGTATGATAAGTGCTGAGAATGTGATATATCAGATCACAAATTACACACTATCATTAAATCTACTAAACACACGTATACATATACATTGATGCATAAACATGTGGTCAGTATTATAATTCTCTGTACGTGTTGCCTCATCACTATCTTCTCTTAAGTACTCTCAATTGTTTCAAATTTTCATAACCAAAAGAAGAGAAGTATTAACTATGTGTCCTTATCACACACAGATGCAACTTCCCGTTGTGAAAGCTTGGGAGACCTATATATCTTATCAGTTGACGTGTTTTTAGTGCTTTCTATTCTAAGCTATGCATATCCTGATGTTCCTAAGTTGTTCGAATTAAGCAATTAAAGACTTTGGCTTTTGGAAGAGGTGATAGGCTGCCATTTGATGTGATCACGTTTGTACATCTGAAAAATTGAGTTTGGGTCATGAAATTGAACCAAGTAGTTCAGTCCTTTCACTATTGCGAATCATATTTAAGCATGGCGCTGGGAACTCGTTTCAATATAAGTAGAAGTATCTGCACAGGGTATGCGATATTGTGTTTATTTAAGCTTTTATATGGGCTTATGAGCTAATTTGACTCGGCTTATACTTCATACGCTCATTTAAGCCCAAGAATAACTAAACACTTTTTTGTTCACACGTAGTAGCCTCAAACTCCAGTGAGTTGAAAGCAGTGATATCACACTAGAAGAATAAACAGAAAATGGAAAACAGTAAGCAGAAGCAAATTGAATTTCCTGAATTCCATGGTTTTAAACCATTGGGCACTTTATGAAGTTAACAACTGAAGCTGTCAAGTCATGATTTAACCAGAATGATAGGAAATAAAAAGAGACGTATGAAGCAAGTGGGCATTTGGTCTAGTGGTATGATTCTTGCTTTGGGTGGGAGAGGTCCCGAGTTCGATTCTCGGAATGCCCCTTTTTGTCTAAAAAATTAATAATTGTATGTATTTTTTAATGTGCCGCTATTTCTTTAATTGGATATTCTACCAAGTCAACTCCACCAGACTTTGGAAAGAGATCTACTGCCTAAAGTGATGGTATAANCAGAATGATAGGAAATAAAAAGAGACGTATGAAGCAAGTGGGCATTTGGTCTAGTGGTATGATTCTTGCTTTGGGTGGGAGAGGTCCCGAGTTCGATTCTCGGAATGCCCCTTTTTGTCTAAAAAATTAATAATTGTATGTATTTTTTAATGTGCCGCTATTTCTTTAATTGGATATTCTACCAAGTCAACTCCACCAGACTTTGGAAAGAGATCTACTGCCTAAAGTGATGGTATAATATACCCCCCAAGCATATGATGCAGAGCAAAAAAATATCATGTCAATAAATTCAACTAAAGGGCGCTTCTACTAACATGCAGAATTTTTATAAGACGACACAGCTTAATTATCAGAATAACCAAGATGGTGAAAAGATGAAACCTGCATGGCTGCATTACCACAATAACTGATTAAAATAGATCAACACACTACCAAACCTACAGATCAGATCAACAGCAGAAGATAGTATGATTATCGCTAAGAATGCGCTATTTTCAGATAACAAGTTACACACGGTCATTGAAACTACGATACATATCATTACGTATACATACATACATACATACATAAACATGTGGTCAATATAGTAATTCTCTATATGTGTTGCTTTTCAGACTATCTTCTCTTAAGTGTTTTCAAAAGTTTCAAATTCAATCTCAAAACTAATAAAAAGACATAAATATGTAGCATTTATCCTTATTACAGACATAAGAAAATTTACGGTTTTTATGTTAGGGAGACCTAAGGCGATTCACTTCCAAAGATCATTCACTTCCAAAGGTGATTCCTTAAGCATTGTGTTCTATACTCCTATATACTACCCATATCCTGATGTTCTCAAGGTTGTACAAAGTAGCATTCAAAGACATTTGGCTTATGGGAAAGGCAATAGGTTTACATTTCACTTGATCACATATGCACAACCGAAAGAGTGTCTGGGTCATGGAAATGAACCAAGTAGACAAGCAGTTCACTCTGTTCAAAATAATATATCATATTCAACCATGGTACTGGGCAGAGGGCACTCACGTCATTATAAGTAAAGATATCTGAACAGGTTGTGCAATATTTCACTATAAAGGATGAAACATGTATATTGTATGTCTACGAGCTTTGCAAATATCATAAGCAAACATTACACAGCAGACACTAAACACTTTTTGTTTTTTCACACTTAGTAGCCTCAATCTGCGGTAAGTTAAAAGCAGTGATATTGCACCAGAAGAATAAACAGAAAACTGGATTAGCTATAGGCAGAAGCACATTGAAAGCCCTGATGTAACAGGCTTTAAACAGTTGTGCACTTCATGAAGATACCAATGAAGTTGTATATGTTTCAACCATGGTGATAAGAAAAACAAATAGAGACAAGTAACAAGTGGGCATTTGGTCTAGTGGTATGATTCTCGCTTTGGGTGCGAGAGGTCCCGAGTTCGATTCTCGGAATGCCCCATTTTTTTTTTAAAATTATCAATCATTTTACAAAAACTTTTTAGGGTCCACCATTTTGTTTAACTGGCATTCTACTATTAATATAAAATAAAGTCAACTCAAGGATTCTGGAAACCACCTACTTATTTTAGTGATATTATATGACACAAACATGTGCTTATAGATCCCGAAAAAAAAGGTCTGTAAGTAAACTCGGTTCTCATGGGTACTTTTACTAATGTGCAGAAACCGTGAGAACTTGAAATTCATGAAAAGCGTATGTAACTTCATTACCAGATTTAGCAAATTTAGATTCACTAGCCCTTGTCAAGATTTTGTGAGAAGATACCAACTACATTACCAGAATAAGCAGAATCATATACCAACACATCATGGTAATTCAGTTACCAAACCTTTATGTGATAGAATGTGTGATATAGTATATCATGTTGCGTACGAGAGATATCACAAACGAAGACTACATAAACTGGTTTGTTTAGGTGTGCCCATATAAAATAAGTTGAAAAGGTAATATGGCAGTTTGATATTGGTTAGATCAGATGGCTTATTGAAGTTTCCTGGTCTGTGAGTATATAGTTCTTGTTTGGAACTATTTTTTGGGATTCAGTTTCATTGTGGCAAATAGGGTGATTCGTGAAAAGTGAGACCACCCTGATTTGTCAAATGAAATTGGATCTATGATGGGCATAGCTCTATGTGATCTCAATCCTTAGGATGGTGCCATTTTGTGATAGGATTCTAAGGTCAAGTGTGAGGATGTAGCTGCATTTGGTCCTTAGAATACTCTTGCAGATTGGAACTGTAGTTCTTGGAATTGGGATATCCATAGAGCTATATGTGGTCTACTGGTCTTATTGGTAAATGCCTCTCTTTGTAAAGACAGTTAATGCTAATGTAGAGGTTGACTGTTCTTTATTAAGATAGGAAATGTAGCCACTGTTTGAGATGAACTAACACTAGGTGATACTGTCTTTTGATGATGCCTATTTGTGATAGGACTTTGGAGTTAATTCTGAGGCTGTAGCTGCAGTCAACTCTAAGGTAATCTTACATAGGGAAATGTAGCCAAATGTACTGGTATATCCTTAGTGTTTGGTGACTTGGGTGAATTTCAGGGATATGAGTATAGTTTGTATGTTCTGTATTGCTCTGTATGTCATTAGAATTGGAATGTTAGTATGGGATATTGTAATTTGTTTCAGCTTGCTCTAAAAGGAGTGTTTGGGATATGTCCATCTCTCCTTTAGATGCTTGTTTTGTACATATTGTTTGGAAGTAACATATATTCACCGGTTCACCCAAAAAATAAAATAAAATAAAATAAAATAAACATGATTAGCTCCAACATATATGGAAAACTATATTTAATAACCAAACTAATCTTAAATATATATGTGCTCTTCATTTATGCTTAAATAACTGGAATAAATACATGCCACACCTACATATTAAGGGTTAAAAACTCAATAAGAGCTCAGGTCAAGCCTTTTATAAGCTCGAGCTCCTGGTTTAATGCTTGAGCTTGAGATCCAATCATCCAAACTCGAAAAAATGTTGACTCAAACAAGCCAAAGTCGAGCTCGGCTCAAGGAGCAAACCCAACCCAAACTCAGCTCATAAATCTTTGAGGATACTCCCTCGAAATCATCTGAGAACTAGCTCAAGCTTGATACAAATTTATTCAATAACCAATCTCCTTCCAAATATATATATAAAGGCTTGAATGATTTTTACTCAAATAGCTCATTCCGAATATATATATACGCTTGAATGATTTATAGTCAAATAGCTCAAATGGCCTAGAGGTAAGGAACCTAATGTCGTCACAAGAGGTCTAGGGTTCAAACCTCACTACGTACAAATTTGGGGGTGGCCATAGAAAGGGGTCTGAAATGGTCATGGGGATACACGAGTTAGGCCATGTACATCTCACTCAAAAGACTCGCCCTCCCTAGGTAACCTAAACAGGGAAAACCTCATTCGTTTACATAAATCACATTAGGCTCGAGAAGCTCTAACCTCACTTCTAAAGGGGTGCTTGTTTAAGCATATTCTTGGGCTTATGGGTTTATCTCAACTCGGCTTATATTTCCATAAGCCCAAAACTTAATACACTTATTGTGATATAATAACTATATATACAAGCCAAAAAAATTTCGAAATAAATTGGGCTTGTGAAGGGGGTGTTGGTTTAAGCTTATTTATAGGTTTATGAGCTTATATGTTTTCGGCTTATATTTCNGAAAAAGACATAGTAGTACCATGTGAGGATATTTGTCTTGGTCAACAACTCTGGTGTTCTCAAGCTTAATATTAAGATACTGGTCAACAGAATGAAGTGTTCCTCGTATAGCTAAATCATTCTTCAGTTCCACTGTTACTTCTCCTCCTACCAAGTCCTTGAAGTATGAAAAAAACAACTGCATACCATAATAACATTCATTATTTTAATACTAACATACTACTTTTATAAAAATTAGAAGATGGTTTTTGGTACTTACCATTTTTTAGGGTTTTTGGTTCTGTCAGTTTACTTGAGTGTACTTTCAAAGAGTAAAGTCAAAGTGACCGACGCTGCTCGAGTTTAATGGAGTGGTCTAAATCTTTACCCAGGTCCTTATGGTTTTAATTTTGCTTGTTTGCTCCTTATGGTTTTAATTTTGCACGTTGTCCATCCTTATCTCAAGCGAGTGTTATCTTTGCCCGTTAAACCCACCCACGTGCCCCCCACACGAGGGTAACTTTGTATTTTTTTGTAGGACCTCGGATATATCAACTAGTACACAAATATCAAACCTCGGTGACAACAAGAGAGATGGTGTGTGAGGTAGAAATGAGAGAAGAGAAAAGAGAGAGTTTATTATCCAAACACACACTTACACTCTTGAAGCACACCCTCAAATGTGACCATTTGAGGGTATTTATACTTCCTTGCTTGACCTCTTGGGTCTCGTGGGCTTGCATTGGACTTGGATTGCATGTTATACTAAGCCTAGCATACATAACTAACTTAATCATACTTTTCGTCAAGTCCATGGCCCAATTACAAAATCTATTATATGAACTATGACACTTAACCAAGTTCCAAATACGAGAATGACCATCAATTTTCTTTATTGCTAACAAGCTCCCCCTAAGGGGTGGTCATTCAAAAGATGCTCCATGTGATAAGGTCATTTGTCTTCTTGGTCTTTAACTTTGTGTATCGTTATAGAATAGTCTTGATTCATTGCTCCTTCATGCTTTGTGATCTTCGAAGTAACATCTCTTGATCTTTCTTGCCTTTAATCAACATCTTCGTTGGTTTGTTGTGTCGTCTTCTCCACCATACTCATACGTCTTGAAAAGACTTGAATTTCATACTTATGTTTTCCTCACATGATACATGAACTAGTTATTGACTTCTTGATTAGCTCTTTGACTTTGACGTAAATCTTTGTCTTTAACTTGATCTTTTTGTCTTGAACGTTCTTGATTTGAGCTTGTTGAGGATAAACTTCATAAGTATGAGTATGTAACACCCCCAAAAATGGCACAGCAGAAAAGATAACATTTGGGGATGCTACTAAATTGGATCACAACACAAGGCATAGAGAACGGACTACCTTATCCATTTTAGAAAAGATTACATTAACGTAATAAAATAAAGTTAATCATAGTTTTGTGTGTAAATACAAGGCCCATTAATTAAGTTGTCCCAAATTAAGAGTTTATATTAAACCACAAGGGAAACGGCACCGTTTTACCCTCCCGTTTTCCCTCCAAAATTACGGCCCAATCGTTGGGCCACTTTTAGCCTGCTTTTCCGGTCTGTTCTCTGTTCATCTGTTGGAATGGCTCGGTTTTTATGCGATAAACCTAGAACGTTCAATAATCCTCCCCACATTCAAGTCAAAACAGCAAACCCTAATTTTCTACACACACATACACACGCTCAAATCATATCATCAATATACACGGATTGGATGCAGCCAACCATTACATCGGAACCACCACCATAGATACCCTACCAATGATCGAGAGGTGAATCATCGGGGATAGGATGTGCTGCCAGGAAGTGAGCCGAGATCTGGATTGGAAAATCGATGAAGGATTATTGAACGTTTGATGTTTATGAGAATTCGGGTATTGTATTAATTTTGGGGTTTTCGTTTAAATTTAAGGTTTCTTATGAAATTGGGGGTCATTTGTGTAGGTTTTTGTTTTTTGTCAATGTTTTTAGAGTATTGATTTGTGGAAAATTGAAGATGTGATTTAGCCTCTAATTCCTAAGAAATTACAAGGTATGTTATTTGAAGATGTTTTTTTTTTTTTTTTTTCTATGTGGTACCTGTTGCATTTATGATTCAATTGTCGGTTACATATAAATGTGCAATCATAAGACTGACACATGATGCGTAGGGATTGCTTACGCACTTTGTTTTACCTCTCAAGGGATCTCAAGAGGCTTACAATCCCCACCAGGCAGTGTACCTGACCGATGTAGTATAGTGTAGTGGCAAGTACCGGGGGATTGATCGTTCTCTCACAGGGAATAGTGTTCGTTAGGTTAAAGACTACTCTAATTAAGGTCTAAGGGTGGAGGATGATTATTTTTTGTATTTTTATGTTTTTTAAAAAGCAGTAAAATCTCGTTTTTGAAGGAGTGGGCGGAATTAGTTGCTAGTCAACTAACCCAAGTTATCTACTTATGCAATTAATTTAAATTTGAGAAAACAATGGTGGGGAAAGTAGTGTTTACTTAGATTTCATTACTCCCTAACTATCTTTTACCATGTAATTAGTATGTTGAGTTTGCGTGGATGACGGGTGTATTCCTGACAAGTCGTAGGGAGTGCGTTCAATTCCCTAACTCTATAAGCTCCTACCTCACTCTATGACGATACGTCATGTATCCTATCATAAGCTCACCGATAGCAACCTACGCATGAAATACTACCTTAAAATCGATTAACGCACATACGATTCACGTTTCCTAAGACGTTCAAGCTTGTTACCATATATGAAGTTAGCCAGTTTTCTTAAGTCTAACGTAGATGAAACATTCATCCAAATCACAATCACAAATTAAGCATGAGGGTTCCAAGGGTTGGAAACCCTAAAAAATACTTTAGGGTTTGCCCTAAAAGTTCTCCACAAAGTTCCACCCTTGCCCTAAAAGTTCTCCACAAAGTTCCACCCTAGTGAATGAAAATTAGAAAACTATATATAGATTTTACACTCTGACGGCGTCAGGTTATAAGGGCTGACGCCGTCAGCTCGCCGCCAATAAATTTCTCGGATGGCCTAGATCCACTTCTGACGCCGTCACCTTATAAAACCTTCTGGGCCGTCACTCTTTAACTTTACTCCTGACGACCTACAATTCCTAACACCTGACGGCGTCAGGTGTTAATTCCTCTGGCCCGTCATTTGAAAATTGGATTTCACTCTTTTGTCAAGACTTTCTGACGGCGTCACCTTGTGACTTCTGACGCCGTCATGTTATAAATCACCATCTTTTGAGACTTTGTCGTTTTCTTCACTTTTATGCTCCAAAAACGTCCGAATATGCATGTTTCCAGAATTCCTCTCAAAAGTACCTAAAATGACAAATGGAACGATTTAGGACAATATTTGATCACATTTATACAAATTAGGGCTTAAATGACCCCCTAAAAGCGTAACACTTTTCGTCTCATCAGGTTCATAATCCATGACTTCATCCTTGATACTCCGAGTTAGGGGAGTAATATTCTAGGGGGAGCATGTGAATTACAACTAACCTTTTTCTTTGTAGGTTCAAAATCCATGTCTCCTATCTTGGCACTCCTATTAGGGGGAGTATTGTCCAAGGGGGAGCACGTGCATAAGTTCCACTACGCTACTCTTCTTTTTGTTTCGACAAAAAGGGGGAGAAGTTTACTTGTTTTCATTTCTAACTTTTTCACTTATTTTCGTAAAACAAGTTTTAAACTTTATGAGACTTAACACTAAACGTAGTGACTTACTTATAAATAAAGTTTACATTTTGTCATTAACAAAAAGGGGGAGATTAAGCTTTTGAAAAATTATGGGTGTGATGAAGTATTTTGGGTTAATTATTGAGCTTGGTTGCGGTTTAGTTAGTGCTTTTATCGTCATAATCGCTCTTAATTAAAT
>LBNU01005733.1:137252-155328 GCA_014162995.1 Artemisia annua | reverse complement strand
GAAGTAGTTGTACTCTTACTGAAAGAGTACGGAATATTTGTACCTTAAAACCAATCAGACCAAAGCCAGAACCACAGAAAATCAAGGGTCACTCCTACTTCACACCTAAGGAGTAGAAGACGGAATTACAAAGGATTCCAATTACTTTTAGTTTACCTTTCTATTTAAGTAACTTTCTATTTTTAGTAACTTTCCATAATTAGCAAGTTTCTTTATTTAGCAAGTTTCCATAAATAGCAGGTTTTCCTATTGGGCTTGTTTTCCGGGTGTTAACATATTCTTTTAGGTTGGTATTATCATATTATCAAGATCTCATGTTCATAAGTATCAAGAATCTCGTTTTGGAAAGGTTTTGTGAAATTAGGGTTTCATGGAATTACCGAACATGTTTTAGGGTTTAAAGCGTCAATTTCACAAGTTATGGAGTCACGTATGATCACATACTCACATAATACATCAAATTAAGTTAAGAAAGTCAAATAAGCCAATATTACACTTTGCACCCTCAAGTTTACCAAGTTTTACAATTTAAGCCCTTATAGTTATATAATTTACAATTAAGTCCAAGAGAATTCACTATTTACCAAACAAGCACATTATTTTTCCAAAATTCAGAATGTCACATCAGATTTCAAATATATTACCATTCAGCCCCTTAAGTTTCAGAATTTACGCAATTAGTCCCTTAAGTTTATAAAACTTATTAATTAAACCATAATTCCATAGCAACTACACAATAAGCACATAAATACTCAAAATTGCACAAAACACTCTTAGTATCATTATTTACTCAAAATAACTCCAAGTTTCCAGAATTTACAGTTTTAGTCCCTCCTTTTCTAATTATTTCAATTTTACATAATAATTAATTAATAATTACATATTAAGCCCTTTTAATTAGGAAAAACAACCAAACAATCCATGAACTATTTTTACCACATTTCTAACAGATTTAGACAAGTTCTAATTCAGCCCACAAGTTTTATAAAATTACAAAACAACCCCTTAACTATTTATTTACAAATCGTTAATTATAAAAACATGTCAAAACCCTAAAATTAATTTCCAATCATTTCACCATTAATTCCAACAACCTTAAACAATAATTAAATGCATCAAAAACATATTCTAACCCTAACCCTAGTTCATTCAAATTACAATTTCTATTTATTTCCTTATTTCTTTAAAATCCGAATATACAATAAATCACAAAACACAATTAAGCCATCAAATAATTCAAAAAAACAATTTTTATATATTGCATATATATCATAGAACACCAGAAAAATAGTAAATCACCACAAAAAATTCGTTCATGCCATATTCGAATTATTATCATTTTATTTATATAATTATTAACGATATCAAACAAATTCCACAAATCATATTCCATGCTTCCACAATTATTTCCAGTATTTTTCTAAGATCAATTACATTATATAGAGTCCATAAAAATTATTTTACAAGTCCAGAAAATTTAATTCGCAATATTTAGAGTTTTATGCATAATTAGGGTTTTTAATTAGCAAGGAAATTATAGGACATGCATGGTTCGTTTTTATAATTTTATTTGGGTCTTATATGATGTAGATAACATAGGAAAAATACCAGGAAGATTATTGGATGAGTAGAACAAGCGTATGAATTTTTATCCTTTATAACGAGCCCAAAACAAACCAAGAAAATCCCACGAGCACACCACGAACTCCACGACCTTGTAACCATTTTTCACAGACCATATATTATGTGAGGAACATGATAAAAATAGTGAATGAATTTTATGGGAGTCGTATGATGGAATTCGAATATTACCTTATTTATGAAACAATTCAACAAACGATTGAAACGAGCCTTCAAAAATCAAAACTATATTTTTGTGATGATGTTTTGGACTAGAGAAAGCCATGAAAATTTGTGTGCACCTCCAGGAATTTGTTTTGTGCCATGTATAATTTTTTGATGAACTTGGGGTTTTTTTGTTTTTGTTAAATCGTATAAGAAAAGAATTTTTGGAATGATTGGAGATTTTGCCATTTCACAATTGATGATGGACGAAATTTTGGGAATAAATCAAGGTACCAAATCAGATTTTAGACACTTCCAAAATTATATAACAATTATCTTCTTTCCTTATATTATTTGTACAAAAATTAAATAATTAGGCTACAATTAAAATAGGCGTGGCATTATAAAAGATAATTGGGCTTCTTATATTTTTATTGGACTTCTAAATTATCTTGGATCATATTTGTGCTTTGGTAAAAATTTAGAATTTATTTGGTGCTTTTATATAATTTTTATTTAAGTTATATGGTTGTTAATTTAACTATATAGTTTTGATTAAATTTTTTTAAAATCCAAGGGTATTTTGGTAATTTTCTCAAGATGAAAATTTTATGTATTACATCTATCCTTTGGTTGATCATTAGCAATTGAAGTAGGTCGAAAGGGTCAATTGTGTGTGGTTGATTTTGAGTCGTTTTGGCCAAGCAAATCAATACTAGACTTGTAGAAATTGGATAGTAAAATGCTAGACAACCCGTATGATTATGTGTTTAAGGCCTAATCTCATGTCTAACGAACTTGATTAGAGGAAGTATACTTGTATGAACATTGACCATAAACCTATCTTAATGCGCTTGATATGCTTAGAATCATAGGTCGAAAGGGTTTCTTTGCATATTCGGTAGATATACTTGTGTTGGTAATTAACCGTTATTCACCACTTGTATGCTTTGTTTGTGGTTGCATATCTTTATATTCATTACTTGACTTATGTATCTCTAGCCTAAACAAACATGTTTTTAATAATCTTGATAACAATCTCAATCATTTCTAACATTTGGTTAATTTGATACGTGACAATCATTTTAGCCTTAGCACATTTATAACATTCTGAGAAAGCTACAATTCCCTTGGAACGACCTGGTCTTACCTAAAAACCTTTAATATAAACGGGGGTTATACTTTACCGTGTGTTTTGTGTATTAAGGAATTGGTAAAATTAGTATTATAAATTTAAAGCTTTCAAAACACATCAAAGTTTTTGGCGCCGCTGCCGGGGAATTGTTTTAGTTGTTATCAGTTTGTTTGCTTGTTTGTGCTTTTTATTTACTTAAAAGTTTTTCTAAATCGATCATAATGTGAATCTGTGTTCTGTCAGTCTGCAAGTACGCCGCACTTTAATTGTAGTGCACCGCACTTTTTGTGTTTTTTTTATTTCCCTCGTTAAAAATTTGAATTAATACGCCGGCTTTACATCTAAAGCCACCGCACTTTGCTCCATAGAACTAAAATCTTCATAACCTAAATAAGTATGTATATAAACTTGCTTAAGTGCTTATTTAATGTTCTGTGATTGCTTATATGATTGTGTGACTTGCATTATCTTTTGCTTGTTTAGTTGTTTTCGTATTTTATTTGTTTCTTCATTAGTTGTTTTTTGTGCTATCGCCATAAATTGATAATTTTTGCTCTGTGTCATTTCTGCTTTATTTGCTTATTTTGTATTTTTGTTTATTTTGTTTTCTATTATTAACTAAAACACTAAAAATTAAAATTTAAAAATTTAAAAACCTATAATCCAAGAAAAACCTACGTACTTTTCCTAAAGTATGCCGCATTCTATAAAAAAAAACTCAGAAGCCGCCGCAACTTGAACTCATGTGCGCCACACCTGCATATCTGATTCAAAAATAATATTTTACCTATTTATCCTTATTTTCTATATATAATAAAATTCAAATACATATTTACAAATACAGAATAATATTATAATATATAAAAAATCTAAAAATCTAAAAAGATTAAAAATATAAATATATAGATAAAAATTATTTTCTTTCTTTTAAACATTTTTCATTTTAAGAACTTAATTATATATAAAAAATGGCTTTTTGTAAATTGCTTAATGTGTGTATAAATCCAAAATCTCGGGGACTACAACTCGTAAAACCATTAATAAAAAATTAAAAAGAAATATAACATTGGGGATACAAAAAGAATTTGTTCAACTCAAGACACTCAAAACTTCTATTGAACATTCTAACGCTAATGAAACTGCCGTTTTAAAAATATTTGAAAAGGATGTCGTACCCCAACCCGAATCACCAACCCCAATAATTCTCAATCCTGATGATCATCCCATGTGGGAAAGAACTAAGACTGTGGCACCAACTCCTGGTTATGCCATTGTTCGACCCGATGTTGATGACAACTTTGTTATCACGGGTACCCACTTAAAAATGATTCAAGAAAGTAAATTCGATGGTCATATGCGGTCCGATCCGCATGACCATATCCGTGAATTTCTCGCAATCTGCGACATGTTTAAATATGGTGAAACTCAAAATGAAGCTGTGAAGCTTTTGATGTTTCCATTATCCTTGTACGATGAAGCTAAATCCTGGTTTAATGAACTTAACGAACCATCAATAACATCGTGGGAACAAATGAGAAGAGCTTTTATAAGCAGATTCTTTCCACCTTCGTTATTTGAACGTCTTTTATTTGAAATCCGAAAATTCTCTCAAAACGTATGTGAAAGTCTAACCGAAGCCTGCTTACGACTTAAGAAAATGCTTTAAAATTGTCATGACATGGTCTGACGAAAGGCAACGTAATTAAAATCTGTTACCACGATCTTGATGAACAAACTCAAGAAGCTTTAAATGCTGCAGCCGGTGGTATATTTCTCTAAAAAACACCAAATCAAGCCTACCAACTTCTTGAGGACAAAGTCCTTTTCCAACTCGATTGGTCGAACAAATCTCAAAACAAACATCATCGAGAATCTGTTGCTCTCGCCGATGGAAGTAATATTGATAATAATTCTCTATTAATGGAAAAATTGGAGGCTCTAGAACGAAATATGGAATCTCATTTTCAGAACCTAAAAGAACTCCAAGAAATGCATAACAACTGTAGATGTGACCACGCTTCTAAAAAATGCATGAACGAAGACACGCCGATGTGTGAACGTCACAAAGCGAATTACATCCAACATGGAGGTTATAAAAACCGATACCAATTCCAATATGAACAAACTCAATCGAATAATAATTCCGAAAAATCACTCACAGAATTGAACAATGAGGTAAAAAGAGATTTGGAGGATTTCAGAAGAGAATGGTGTAGTAAGAGAAACGGTCTCGACCTTCCTCATGACAATCCATATTGTAAACCCGTCGAGGTTCCACTCTAAAAAGCTAAGCCTAACCCGAAACCTCTGTCTTCTACAAAAACAGTCAACCAAGATAAACCTAAATCCGAAACCGATCTCGAAAAATATTTAAATAAATTCTTGGACAGTCAACGAGTTTCAAGCATGTTTGTCAAGAAAATTATCAATGAAATAAATCTGAATATGAAGCAAAACGATAAAAACCACCAAACCATAATTAAAAACTTGGAAAGAAAGATTGACAAGTGGTCAAAGTCTCAAAAATCACGTCTCTTCAGAACAAAACGGTAGGACTGAGCCACCTACTCTAGCTCAAATTGAGCATGTAAATGCCGTATTCGCCATGAGTGGATAGTCCAATTCCAAAAATCCGAAAAGATCCACCACCTCTTGTTATCGGTAACAATAAAATAGGAAGAGACCAACAATTTAAGACAACGAAAAAAGACTATTACGTGGTCAAATCAAAAGAATCTCCATCACTTGTGGAGTATGTACCAAAAATTCCATACCCTCAACGTTTAAAAGTGAATCACTCCCATTTGAACCGTATTATAAAAGAATCTTAAATAAAGGATGAGTCTAGCTAAAGACTCGAGTATAAATTAAGCGCTTCTTGGGAGGCACTCCGTGATTTAAAAAAAGATGTATATATGTTCTGCATAATAAAACCGCCGCACTCATGTTTGTGCGAGGCGCACTTTTGTAAATTTTGCCGCGATCATCTTTATAATATTTGAAATAATAATAAGAAAAATATAGGTTCGATATACGCTACACTTTCTTTTAAGTGCGACGCACTTTTGGTCTGCAAAAATATTTTTAGTTAAAATTTATTTTCTTTGATAGTTTGGGTATTATGCTATATTAAAATAATATCTTAAACAAATATGTGCCCCAAACATTCAGTTTTTTTTAGTTCGCATAAAGAAAAATTTGAAACCCCAAAAATATTTTATTTTCTCGTGTTAGTTAATAACTTTTAGCTTTTTATTCGTTTTGTGTGTTTGGTTGGTATGTTTGTTTACTTTTCGTTTGTGATCAATTAAACAAGAAAATGGAATTTTGCTAGAATTGTGCCGCACTTACCCTTAAGCACGGCGTACTTTCTTCATCAGTCCAAAAAATAGTTTTATAAATTATTTGTTTTAGACCTTATATAATTATTATGTGTTTGTCTTAATATTTAAAAACCCAAAAAGATTTTCTTTTCACCTTTATTTTTCATTTCGTAGTGTTTTGAGTGTGCATGTTTTTAGTAAATTGTGAATAAATAAAATTTTAAAAAGAGGAAAAAATTTAAAAATATATGTTTTTGAACTTTGTGGGTGTGTTCACTGTAAACCCTCACGAGATTATAACTCGTCCACTCGGGACACTGAGGGGTTTAAAGACTTGTTGCATATTGATGCGCGTGATGTGTCGTTGCGGTTTAGCAGTATTAATGCCTACTCAAGTTTTAAATTTATATTTAGCTGACTTATCTGTAACACACACACTTTTCGAGCAGTGTACCCGGTCAGTTTGTATATAATGGTAAGTAGAGTGTCGATCACTAAGAGTGGAACGTATTATCTAGTTATCCTAATCAGTATTTTAATATCCTAAGTTAGTTTTACAGCCTAATCTAACGCAA
Source organism: Artemisia annua (assembly GCA_014162995.1). Lineage (NCBI taxonomy): Eukaryota > Viridiplantae > Streptophyta > Magnoliopsida > Asterales > Asteraceae > Artemisia > Artemisia annua. The sequence continues at coordinate 148,510 of LBNU01005733.1, read as the reverse complement.
GGGGGGTTCAGCCTGAGAGACTGGCACAGTGTTAGGTCACCATATTGTAAACACAAGTATTGATTTGAAAGAAATAAGATGAGAAATAGAGTTTGGTTAATTAGATCAAATATGAAGAATAAAAGTGCAAGAGTTTCCTTATGTAAATGAAATAACCAACAAGAAATAGGATTACATAGATGTCCTATTTATAGGAGAGGAGCTAGGGCAACACTTCCCTATTCCTTCCTTTCTTAAACGTGTGGGCTTAAGGCCCATTGGACGTGTAATGGACTTTACACGTTTACATTATAAGTTAAATATTCTAGCAACCTATTACAAATACTGAAATAACCGAGACTTGATTAAATGTTGATAAACTTAGGTCCTAACAATCTCCCCCTAAGGATCGGTTATGAAGGAGTGATGTTCGTCACGGTCATTTGAGGTTGCTTGACGTGTTTGTCTTTGGACTATAGTTGTTAATTTTCATAGCTTTAGACGTCTTCAATAATGATTAGTAGAAATGATTCATCGCTCTTTGTTCTTTATCTTTGCTGATGAGATAGTGATCACATGATGTGGTAGTTTACCATTCCTCACTCTCTTAGACTCCAGTGGATCTGCATCTTTCTGACATGCTCATACATCTTTGACGTTTGAAACTTTCATTTGTGAGTAGCTCTCTTTTTATTGATGAAGATTCTTAGTGTTGACGTAGAATTCTTCTTTGGACAGTGCATTGCTTCAGATCATTATTCTTTAATACTTTGTAGATTCTTTTGGCATAGAATCTATCTTTGACTTTTGTGTTGCTTCGATCTTTCATGAGAGCTTTCATAGTTGTTGAGATGTAAGTATGAGCATGTGGAAGCTGGTGTTCAGGATGGTGGTTGTACCTGCATTGAAACAGTTAGCAATAATACATCCGGTACTTACAGGTTTGGAGTTAGAATTCGTCAACAGCATAGTGTGAAGACTCCTTCTAATCCTTACCAAGGCCATTCCTAATCGGATACCCCCAAGAGGGCTTACACATACATACATACGTACACCCACGATTAGGTGAGCCGCTGGAGATCACCCCACGACTGTAGACCGTTTGAAACCATCGAACATACTAAGCGTAATCCACAAGGAATCACCGAAGTGACCTGCTGTCAGGGCTGTTTGATGTTGACCCTGGCAGGATTTCCGTTCAATCATTCGAGAAATACATAAGTAAATCCCTCATAAACGTTCAAGGCAGATTGCTAAGATCTGCGAAGGACTCAATAATTTACACTTAGTGTCCAATGATGCAAGACACTTAGTGTAGAAGATTTTTGTGTTCCTAAGAGATCTTTTATGTTATCTCGTGGCTCTAGACTCGATAAGTGCACATTTGGTTTCCTATGCGGAGGCATGGAGCAGAGGGCCTCCTGTTTCAATATCAACCATCTCTAATAGACGATCGATAGATTACACTGGTTCCCCGTGAGAATGAAACAAACATCTTTTGAGAGATGCCTGAGTGGCTAAGAAGGTTTAGGTGCATTGCGTCACTGGGTCCATGACGTCTTTTATCTTCAATACCGGTGTCGCCTTAGCAACGACCAGTAGCATATGAATTGAACCCGGTGTCTGACCTATGGTTGATAAAATGGAGGGCTATTTCTTTTCACCCTTTTCATTCATTTTCTTTTTAATTCTTCAACCCCTTCTTTCTCCTTTCATTCTTTTCTCCTTTTGTTATATCATACCTAAGGACTTCTAATTTCTAATTATTGGTGATGTCCTTGGGTAGATCCCTCCGGTTTAGGCGGATCATAGGACGGTTTTTCCTATCATTAGTCACCTTGTAACTCCATGACTATCCTATTGATGCCTTTAAACCAAATCATTGAAAAATCTCTCAAAGTGTTTATGAGTATAAAACTTTTTTTTAACACTTTGAGGTTTTGGATTTTTTATGAAATACTCCCCCTCCACATATACTTATGAATGTTTTCAGAAATTTGCATATGCGGGAAGAGTTAGGCACTTTTTAATTGATCCACTCTTAATAGACATATACCCGAGGGACACGTTTACGTTGCTTAGTTAAAGGGATGCATTATCAGTTTTTAGGTGATAACTAGCCCTAATAACTAACTTGAAGTTGTTAACATTCCTAAAAGGAAGTTAGACCCGTCAAAGTAAACGTCTAGAAAGAGTTTCTCGAAACGGTACTTTCTACTCGGATAAATCCTTTCGAATACTAACTTTTGTTGTTTCGTCAATTCGTGGGTCAATTCTGAGTCGAGCTCGCACAAGATAAGACTTTTGACATCATATTTTAATCACTTTTCTTCTTCTGCCCCTCAAAAATAGCATATCAAATGTTGTTTTTGTAAACGTTTTGATTAAAATATGCCTTTTTGCGTCTTATGAGGAGAAATCAACAAGACTTTAAGATTTAAGAACGATGTTTGAAGTCAAGTACTCCCCCTCAACAAGTGATACTTATTGAGGTGTAATACTTGTCTTTTGAGCAGAATTGTAGAAATCATGAAAGGTTTGATTAATTCTACTCAAAAGTAAGAAGCTTTCGCTCCTTATATTAGGATTGTGGCACTGATGCGTACCACAGGGTCCTTTAAATACAAAGTGCGGGTTGTACACTGTTATATGTGCACAAGCCTTCGTAATTACAAATCAATTCAAATAAATGAAAATATTGAAATTTTGTGTTAGAGCCTAAGTTTATCAACGTTTCATCAAGTCTCGATTATTTCAGTCATTGTAATAGGTTGCTAAGTTATTTATGTTATTTATGTTTAAGTGTAAGTCCATTACATGTCCAATGGGCCACAAGCCCATACGTTTCGAAAAGGAAGGAGAAAGGGAGTGTTGCCCTAGCTCCTCTCCTATAAATAGGACCTCCATGTAATCCTTACACTTGTTGGTTATTTCAATATCATAAAGAAACTCTTGCACTTTTATTCTTCATATTTGATCTAATCAACCAAACTCTATTTCTCATCTCATTTCTATCAAATCTATACTTGTGTTTACAATATGGTGACCTAACAAGTGGTATCAATCGCTAGAAGAAGGTGTAATCTTTGTTTTTGTTGCTAAGAACCATAAACTAGTTTTCTAATCGTTAATTTTTGATAAAGTTTGCAACTTTCTTGTTTGTTTCGTGTTTTATCACATCTTTGTCCTCAAACTTGTGTTACAAACTCAAAACAACCAACAAAGTTTCAATTTTTCTCAAAAATTTTGGATTCGTACACTTTGTACAATTTTTCAAAAATTTTCAAATTTTTGAAAAGTTGTTAAAGTTTGCAACTTTCTTTAAGATTTCATCATTTTAAGGTTAGTTGTACAAGAATCTTGGATTAAAAACGTGTTTTTGGATTGCTTTTTACAAAAACAAAAATCTGCCAAATTTTGACAAACTTTCGAAATCCTTAAACCCCAATCTTTCGAGATCTTTTGTTACTGCTCCTAAGGTGTTTTCGTTGGTTACTCAGTGCTTTTCTCTCTTGTATAAGAAAGAAAACACTTCGACTCGTTGGATATTTTCGTTATTGTATAATCTCGAAAATTTTGTGGAACTTTTTCGAAAATTTTAAAGTTTCGAGATCTTTTCTGGTTTATCGAAATCTTTTGATTTTCGACATCCTTGGAAAACTTTCGAAATCCTTTCATAATTTTCGAGAACCTTACAAATTCCTGCTACAGAGAAATTTCTCGAAAGTTCATTAAAATTTTCTCGATAAAATTGATTTTTTCGAGAACTTTTAAAATTATCGAGATCTTTGTAACTTTTTCGAGATCTTCTGGACTTTGACTGTTTTTCGAGATATTCTTCAACAAAGTTTCGAGAAAACACTTGGGATAGTTTTCAAGGCTTGGCATAACACTTATACCTTCTACAAGATCCATTTTCACACAAGTCTTTCATCATGTCTCAACCACCGTACTACAACTTTCATCATCAGCAACCCTATCATCAAACACAATTGTTTCGTCAAAAACAACAACAATATCAACAACAACAACCTCAACAATCATATCCATATAATCAAATGGTTTCTCAACAACATGTCATGATGCATCAACATCAACAACTGCCTCAACCTCCACCATTTCCAATGCAACAAATCACTCAACCGTCGAAACAAACTCATTGGTTTGACCAAATGTGTGAAGTAATCACTACTCAACAATCAAGACATGAAGTAGGTTCACTTGACACACCACCTATGCTCACACCCGGTAATTATGTTCAGTGGTCAAGTCGATTCTTAAGATTTCTTGAACTCAAGAAACCACATGGCAAATACATGAGACAAGTTATCAATGAAGGCCCATTTGTAACACCGACTAACCTTGTCCCTGGTGATCCTAATGCTAATCCACCCATACCGGAATCATACAGACCCCTTACTGATGCTCAACTTACTGCTGAACAAGTACTTCACAAATAGGCTGATGAATATGCCATGATATACATTCTGCAAGGCATACCTAATCCAATCTTTCGCAGTGTTGATGCTCAGAAAACTGCTAAGGCAATGTGGGAACATGTTCATCTCCTAATGGAAGGAACTCAGTTGAATCAGGAGGACATGGAGTCAAAAATTTACATGGAATACACACATTTCATGATTGAGCCAATGGAATCACTTGAGTCATACGATCACCGCTTCACTAACATCATTAATGACCTCGATAGACACAACATCATCTTACCAAAGATTGCTGTCAACACGAAGTTCTTAGGATGTCTTGGTCCTGATTGGCAGAAGTATGTGACATTTGTTCGACAAGCATGAAACCTTCATGAAACACCATATGGTTTGTTGTATGACTATCTTAAACAACATCAACATGAAGTTGACAATGATCGCGCTCTCAGAGGAAACTACTCACAGCCCCCAACTACAAATTCTTTTGCGCTTGTTGCTCAATCACATGTTCCGGCTCCACCATTACAACACAATGCTTATCATCCAGAACATGCTTATCTCAACAACCCATCTCCGTATTCATCTTATGATTCTACATCGCACCCTCCTGCAAATCAATTTGCATCATATGACAACAATGACACCTTGTCTACACCACTCATTGCTAATGATGATGATGATGATGAGGACTTCAACAGTCTCAACCAAGGAATTGCACTCATTGCTCGGGCTTTCAGCAAATTCTCAAACAAGTCCAACAATCGTCTTCGTTCATCTTCAAAAACAAGGAATCAAGCTGTCATTCACGATGGTCGCGTTGAGACTCAGAATCGCAACAGTAGCAGATTTGGATCGGGTGGTAATGTGGGTAACTCTAATTCTGGACAAAGGTTTAACAACAACGGAGGATTCAGGAACAATGGTGGTGTCCCTCAGAGAAAGGCAGAGATTGTTGACACAGGGAATACTGAATCGGGGAATACGGTCATCAGATGCTATAACTGCAATGGAATAGGTCACTTGGCAACTGCATGTCCATCACCAAGAGCTCAAGGAAGTAAGTATCACAAACAGGCATTACTCCTTGCTCTCAAAGATGAAGCCCGCAGCAACACGAATGCAAATGACAACAGCTTCATGGCTAATGCACATTCTGATGATGACATGGAAGATTTGGAAGCTGCTGTTATGCTGATGGCCAACATGCATGAACTCCACATAAGTGACTCAGGCCCAGTTTATGACACCGATGGTCTTTCTCAGGTAACTGATCTTAACTCATGCCTCATACATGAAATTGCCTCCCCATCTGCATCTGCATCTTACAAGGAACAAGAAGTTCAAAATGATTCATTGTTATCTACACACACGAATACTCAAATGGACACAAAAGTTATATTTGATGATTTTCAAATTAACCCGGTTGTCACATTTGATGATTCGGATACTGAAACTGTCAATGATAACAATGCTCACGTTGAACATTTTGATCCTTCGTCTGGTCCAGATTCAGAAATTCAGTCCCTTCTTATGACTAGTCAATCTCAAAACATTAAATGTCAAGAGCTTAATGCTAGATTGAAAGAGAGAAATGCATTATTAACTAGGGATATTGAGTGCTATAAATTTCAACTGTCAAACGCGGAAAAACTGATTCAACGGGAAAAAGGCTTTGAAGCTGCTTTTCTAAAATCTTCTCGTCACGAAAAAGAGTTAGAACACCAAATTGCTAAAATTATGGAGTCTAAAAATAACTTAGCTTCTGAACTGGAAAAACAAGCGTTTGAACACAAAAAACAAATTGCACAACTTGAAGCAATAATTTTAAAAACCAAAACGAAGTTGTCAAATTGTCAAGCTGAGTTCACGGAACATAAACACAAAACTAGAAACAAAGTTAAGTCATACGTTGATGAGATTGTTGAATTGGAACACAAGCTTAAAGAATTTCAAAATGTTGTGTATAAAACAAGTAATTCAGTGACTACTATTCAAAAGTTTTCAGTAACTCGAACAAACAATGGTCACGGCTTTGCAATTGGAAGTGATTCACCATGTTTTTTACGTCTAGCACTCAATGAGATTCCAAAGTTATATAGTGCAGATCATTTCTTTGACGATACTGTTGTTCGTACTGTTGTATATGATTGTGAAGAGGAATATGAAATTGAAGAAGAGAGTCGATCAAAAATGAAAAACGTGACATACAATAAACCTTTTGATTACTCTAAAATGCCTCCAATTACTGATATTTTTACACCGCAAAAAGAGAAATCTGAGCAACCATGGTACATTATCAAACCTCAAGAAGTTACTTCTCATGTAGCTCCTGCTAAACTAGTGGTGCAAATAAACGGTCCTTTACCAAATGATAACAAACTTCAAACTCTTCCTACACGTTGTCGTATACTTCAGTATTTCGACACGTTCATGGATAACATGGAACAATTAGATGAAGCCATTGAACGCAACTCTCAAATAACGGTTTTTAGTATTACTACTCCTCATGAGAGAGAAAAACGAGAAGTGTTTCAAAAACAGTTTTTACCAATTGCTCGACATTTGCGTCATTGTGCTCACCACTGGGAACATGAACTTCAAAAAGAAGTCTCATCTATGATGAATGTGTTTCAAGAAACTGAACAAGCGATTTTAAATCAAAAACGTCAAAATGAATTTTTACGAAAAGAAGCTAATCGACTATTGGAACATGTTCTTAGTGCTGATATAATTTCTGTGATTATGAATTCTCTTTATGAATCTGGTACTTCTATGCTTGTTGATGATCACTGTGATGATGTTGAGTTGTTATCTAAACAAACTTTCAAATGAGATTTCTCCACTCAACAAAAAGCTTGAATGGTGTCAAAACCAAAGTCTTGATTTCGAACTGGAATTACAAAGTCTTAAACCTTCCACAACTTTTCAAAACGAAAACGAGGAACTAAAAAGTCAAATCTCGAAATATGAAAAGGAAATAGCAGAATTGCAAGAAGTTACAGATTTTGGCAAAAGAGTCGTGATGAATATTCTTATTCTAACCGAAAACTCGACAGTGAAATTCAAGATAAAATGCACATTATCATTGAGTTGAAAGAGAAAATACGTAAGCTTGAAAAAGGAAAATCTGTCAACACTAATGTAATTGCTCCAGGGATGTACTCATTAGACATAACAAATATAGCACAACACACTAAGAAGTCTAATTTGGATCCTTCCACTTCTACAGGAATAGTTGCCCCTCATAGCGTTAACAGATCCAAGCATAAACGAATGAAATGGAAGAATAGGATTTTGCAACGTAGAAGAGAGACACTAGAAGCCTCTGAAGTAGAAGAACACCCTAGGACTTTGAATAAGACTCATCCTGCACTAGATTTAGATACTGATTTGGCAAATTGTAATTCTAATCTATGTGTAACGAATGATGAACCTTTGAATGTTTTAAAAGTTGATGCTTCATGTATGTTTTGTCGTAAGAGTATGTTATCTGGTGATCATTCTAAATGTGTTGCAAATTCTCTTTTATCTCGTCTTAAGAAACGTACATTAGGCAGAAAATCTAGGCCCACTAATGCTTCTAAATCTGTGCTAGGACTTATGCCCTGTGTAGTTTCTAAGAATGATATAGTCAACCCAGTAGTTGCGAACAATACCTCTAGGATCATGCCAACTGTCACTGAATTTGATATAAAGAAGGCTAAATCTAGTTGGAATTGGCAACGTTGGTTACAAAGGACACATAACTTTAAATGGATTCCTAAAATTGTTAACATGTGTGCTTCTAACCCAACGGAACCCACAACTTCTTCGGGTTCCACCCTTACCATTGTACCATCGTCGTCTCTTTCATGTGATGCAGGTGGTGCAAATTGTTCTCTGGATTGTTGATAGCGGATGCTCCCGACACATGACAGGTAATCTCAAATTGTTAAGAAACTTTGTCTCAAAGTTCATTGGTACTATCAGATTCGGGAATGATCATTTCACTGCAATTATGGGCTATGGGGACTATGTCAATGGGAATATTGAAATTAGTCATGTTTATTATGTTGAAGGCCTTGGTCACAATCTATTTTCAGTTGGTCAATTTTGTGATGGTGATCTGGAAGTTGCATTCAGGGAGAAAACATGCTTTGTTCGTGATCTACAAGGAAATGATCTCATGTCCGGCACACGTGGAAACAGTCTATATAAAATTTCAATGTACGACATGACCGCTTCCTCTCCCATTTGTATACTTTCAAAGGCTGAATCGACAAAATCCTGGTTATGGCACCAACACATGTCACATCTCAACTTCCGAACTATGACTGATCTTGCTCGCCATAAACTAGTTGACGGTCTTCCAAGGTTCCGATATGCAAAAGTTCACCTATGTCCCGCTTGTGAACAAGGAAAGAGCAAACGTGCACACCTCACCATCAAACCAGAACCGAGCACTGATCATGTTCTTCAACTTCTTCATATGGATTTATGTGGACCAATGCGAGTACAAACGATTAATGGGAAACGATACATACTTGTGATAGTCGATGACTTCTCCAAATGGACTTGGGTCTATTTTCTTCAAAGCAAAGATCAAGCTCCATCAATGATATCACCTTTCTCATGAAAATTCAGGTTCAACTTCGCAACACAGTAATAATTGTAAGAACAGATAATGGAACTGAATTCAAGAATCAAACTCTTCGTGCATACTTTGAGAAAGTTGGAATTGAACATCAAACATCAATTGCACGGACTCCCGAACAAAATGGAGTGGTCGAAAGACGCAACAGGACGTTAGTGGAAGCCGCACGAACGATGCTCATTAATGCTCATTTACCAGATTATCTTTGGGCAGAAGCCGTCTCTACTGCATGTTACACCCAAAATCGTTGTATGATCAATAAACGTCACAAAGTCACACCGTATGAAATTGTTCACAAACGAAAGCCTAACATACAACACTTTCATGTATTTGGATCTCTTTATTATCCGAATAATGATCGTGATGATCTTGGAAAACTTAAGGCAAAGGCTGACGTCGGTATCTTCATTAGATATTGTGAAAACTACAAAGGTTTTAGAATCTACAACCTTCGTACTAGAGAATTCAAGAGACTATCCATGCTAATTTCGATGAGCTCACAGAAATGGCTTCTGAGCAAAACAGCTTAGGACCCGCAACCAACCGTCTAAACTTTCCAGATTCTTCAGCTGAACCGTTGTCACTAACTCGTCGAGAATTGGAAACATTGTTTTCTCCTTTGTTCGATGATTCATTTGAGACACGTGCACCAGATGTATCCACTAGTTTCGCTGCTCAAACTGATCATATTCAAGTACCTGATACAACGGTTACTACAACTACAATAGTAACACCCGATGCACCCCCGACTGAATCACCAACAATAGANTTCTCCTTTGTTCGATGATTCATTTGAGACACGTGCACCAGATGTATCCACTAGTTTCGCTGCTCAAACTGATCATATTCAAGTACCTGATACAACGGTTACTACAACTACAATAGTAACACCCGATGCACCCCCGACTGAATCACCAACAATAGAAGAACAAACCGCTTCCAACACCGACAACCCACCTGAAGATCTGAACCAACAACAAGTACCTGAACCTGCAAATTATGATCCAAATGCGTTCTTCAATCTGTTTGCTCCGACTCCAAACCTTTCTGATATTGCTGAGTCGTCAACACGCAACTTGGAACCAACTAATATGCAGCAGTTTCATAACCCTCACCCTTCAACACATCATTAGACTCGTGACCATCCAATTGTCAACATTATTGGTCATCCAACAGCTCCAGTTATGACTAGAAAAAAACTTCACTCCGATGCCGAACATTGCATTTATGCTCTAACAGTTCGTCATGAAGAACCGAAAAATATTAAAGAAGCTCTCACTTATGACAACTAGATTGAATCAATGCAAGAGGAATTCAACCAATTCAAACGTCTTGAAGTTTGGGAATTAGTTGAACGACCGGGTGGATTTTATGTCATTGGGCTGAAATGGATTTGGCAAAACAAGTTGGACGCAGAAGGCAATGTTATTCGTAACAAATCACGTTTGGTAGCTAAAGGATATACTCAAGAGGAAGGAATTGACTTTGAGGAATCTTTTGCACCAGTGGCTAGACTCGAAGCTGTTCGATATTTTTAGCATACGCTGGTCACAAAAACATGGTCGTTTATCAAATGGATGTGAAAACTGCATTTCTGAACGGTCAACTACGTGAGGAGGTATACGTTAGTCAGCCAGAGGGATTTGTCGAACCAGAGCACCCAAATCATGTCTACCGACTTAAGAAGGCTCTCTATGGTCTCAAACAAGCCCCTAGGGTGTGGTATGATAAACTTACTCCTTTCTTGCTTGCTAAATGTTTTACTAAAGGTTTACTAGATCCAACTTTGTTTATTCAAAAACACGAGGAAGATATTTTAATTGTACAAATATATGTCGATGACATTATTTTTGGCTCTACAAAAAAAAGTACTCAAACGCTTTTGCCAGATTAATGAAACAAAATTTTGAAATGTCAATGATGGGTGAACTTACGTTCTTTTTGGGACTACAAGTTCATCAGTCTCCCCGTGGAATTTTCCTAAATCAGTCCAAATACGCTCTTGAGATAATTAAGAAACATGGAATGACCAGTTGTGATACTTACAATACTCCTATGGCTAACACAACTAAGTTAGATGCAGATCCAAATGGGAAACCAGTTGACCCTACAAAGTACCGTAGTATTATTGGGTCACTGATGTATCTCACCGCTAGTAGACCGGATATTGTATTTGCTGTATTTATGTGCTCTGGCTATCAGTC
>LBNU01005733.1:117954-129277 GCA_014162995.1 Artemisia annua | reverse complement strand
ATCAAGTCTCGGTTATTTCAGTCATTGTAATAGGTTGCTAAGTTATTTATGTTATTTATGTTTAAGTGTAAGTCCATTACATGTCCAATCGGCCACAAGCCCATACGTTTAGAAAAGGAAGGAGAAAGGGAGTGTTGCCCTAGCTCCTCTCCTATAAATTGGACCTCCATGTAATCCTTACACTTGTTGGTTATTTCAATATCATAAGGAAACTCTTGCACTTTTATTCTTCATATTTGATCTAATCAACCAAACTCTATTTATCATCTCATTTCTATCAAATCTATACTTGTGTTTACAATATGGTGACCTAACGTTTTGGTACCAGAAGAATGTAAGCTGAAGTTCATCATTCGACTATGCATCAAAGTCTGTGAACTGTGGATCTGGTCGTCTAAATGGCAAGACTGGAAATGAAGGACGAATACCAATGTAGCTTTCCAACCTTCTGATCTGTTGACGACGGTACAGCCTCTCTTCAATGGCATGGACAAAGTTGCGTATCATTCTGCGTCCATTAGCTTTCCACCTTGTTTCTCGACCTTCTTTCAACCTTTTCTTCTCGTCATCTAACCTTTCTGCCAATCCATCACAAACTCTTCGAAGTGTCTCGTCACAAAACTTTGGAATTTCATCGAACCGCATAAGACGAAGTTTATTCTTCTTGTTGAGGTAGATGATTCCGAACGATGGTTGTTGCACGAGAGTATACTGTGATAGCTCTAGAATTCCTGGAAATATGAGCTGTGGTTTGGTGAGGTTGATGGTGTTCTGATAACTTTCCACGCCTAGTTGAAGATCTTCCACCCTTTCTTGAACTATAACCCGTCTGATGAAGAGTAGTAGAGATGCGATGAAGTTGTATTGAGTTTCCCTTGGGAAGTTAAGCATTTTTCCTTGAACCTTCTCCAAATACATGTCTTCAATGTCATTCATGTTCAAATCTGGGAAGTCTGCTTCACAAAACTTGTACTTTTTCTCTTCTAGTCTCTTGACGACGATTTCCTTCATGAAAGCATAGTTGAATCTTTTCTCTTCCACGATCTCCATTATGGCAACGATACGAAGCGGTTGCTTCACATTTTCACCGGAATTGAGATGTAGTCTGTGGGTATAGCCAAGCTTTCATTTTTCCGGCCAGCGTTGAATACCGAGAAGAGCTTCTCTGTTGTATGTGACAGCTGATTTGTAGTAGATTGATGCGGATTCTTCAATGTCAGGTAGTTCGTATCAGGCTGCTGGAATTGAAAGTGTCAGTGAAGATGTATATCGTTCCTTTCAAGTTTCGTGAGCGTGTTGGAGATATCAGAAGTCGTTGTTGAAGAACTGTCTGTAAGGGATCTTGGGTCTATCTGGAAAGCCTAATAGAGGCAACGGTTTTGTCCAATCTGTGAAGTAAGGTGTCTTCCTTTCTATGTCGACATTTGATTCACGGTTGAGCCAGTCGAATGAGCCGGATAATGCGCAGGCTATGTTCTCCATACGGTAATCAAGTTCGACTTTATTTCCTGACTTTTCTTCAGAAAGTCCGTAGCTTCACGGTTGATCCTTCTCAGTTCTGCTTTTGACAACCGTTCAACTTGAAGACCCGATATGATACTCTGAGTCATCTGCAAAGTATTTCCTGGCATTGGTTCTTCAGTCTCAAGTGATGGTTGTGCTTTGATCATTTCGGTCAACCAATCAGAATTAGGAGTTTCGTCCACATCTAGCCATGAGAAGTGAGTGGTCTTTTGCTTCTTTTTCTTTGACTTCGATGACTGTTTCTTCTCTTTAGTCTTTGTTGTAGATAATGGACCAGCTTGAAATTCAGGAATTTCTGATTCGTGAATTGCTGATTCTGGTTCTTCCTGAGTATCAGCTGGTTGAAACATAACATGTTCTTCTGATTGTGTCGGACCGGAGCCGGATTCTGGAGCTTGTTGTTTGGAAGGAAGAGCCTTGTAAGTCTTGTGCGGCTGCTGTGAAGAAGATGGTCCTTTTGATTTCTTTGACTTCTTGCTTTTAGGATCAGAATCAGGATCATCATCTTTCCTTGGTCGTTTGTGCTTGCCGGCTGCTTCCTTGCATGATTCTTTCGAGGCAATGGTTTGAAGTGCCTCGAACATTGTTGACTCTTCAGGAGTTTTGTCCTCCTTATTCCTTAGCTTTGCAGCTAACAGGGCTTGAAGTTGTTCAGTTGAGAGTTCATCTGGAGATGGAGGAGCCCTGTCGGTGCGAAGGTAGAAAGGAGTAGACTCAAGCATACGCTCGATGCTGTGCTTGATCCTGGAGTTCAGCTTTGTACGAATCGGCTCTATAAGTTCAGACACAGCTGGTGTAGCAATTGCAGCAAGATTATCATGAAGATATTCATTGGTGTATTCCTTGATCATCCCACCCATGTCGGCATACAGAAGCTTGTCGACAAGTGCATTTGCTTCCTGGAGATCTTTGAATTGTGAAGTCAAAGTTTTGACCTGTGTGGAGAGCAGTTGGACTTGGTCATTAAGGTCTCCAGTTTGATGTTGTGTCTCCTTCCTTTTCTTCCTTGCCAAATCAAAAGCTTTCTTGATCCGTTTTGATGCTGTCAAAGATGCTTTGCCTCCCTTCCGTTTCTTGATTGATTTGCGTTTGGATGTTATCTTTGTTGGTGGTGGTGAAGAGTGATGTGATGATGATGATGAAGATGATTCATGCTCTGGTTCTGATGGAGGAGGTGAGGGATCCCTTGGAGGTGTGCCTGATAGAATCAGGGGATTCTGTGAAGATGAGTGCGGAGGACTGTTGATAAATTGATCAGTGTCAATGAGTTCTTCGTCTTGATCGAGTCCACGGAGCAATCTATCCGTCTCCTCTTTAGCTTTCTTCTTGATTTCCTCATCTCTCTGAACTTGAGCAACGAATTCAGATGTGATATACTCAGTCTGCTCTTGCTCTTTATCTTCCTCTGTAGCTTCTTCCATGATGGTGTTCCCTTCAGGGTCACGTTGTTCAGTTTCGGTCTGAGGAACTACAGTGCTACTAGAGCCAGCCTCATGTCCTTGAAGATTAATCGGTGTTTGATGAGGTTGTGGATGTTGGAGATTAAGTAGTACAACTGACCTGAAATCTTTCTCTTCCTGCTTCTTTTCAGCCCTGGTGTCAACAATGATACTCTTGAGTTTTCTTTTGTCAATCAGTGGCTCTGCAGTTGGTTCATCTTCTGCTTCTTCATCATGAATAGCATCACTCAGTTCATTAATGGTAATACCCGTACCTCTTCTTTGTTCTTGCTCGGCAGTTTCCTTGCTTAATTGTTTTGTCAGTTCAAGCCCTGGAAATTCCTCTTCTTCATCTTCTTTGTCATCCTGAGCCTTTGACCTTCTTTCATAATCTTCTTCGTCATCTGATTCAGAGCCGAACTCAGAGTCGGTTTCCGTTTCAGATGATGAAGCTGATGGTTCATCTTGTGGAATCTGCTTTGGGGCAGCTTTCCTTCTTGGTCTGGTGGGTGGCTTTTGGGCAGTCTTTGGTTGTTGGGTAGTAGTGGTGCTGCTAGTGCTTCCAGACTTGCCACCCCTCCTGCTTCGGGTTTGAACAATTGAAGCTGGTTCTTCTTCTTTCTCAGTGTAACCAACTCTCCCAGCTTTGAATGCTTTGTCATAAATCTTGTAGTTCTGAGTCTTTCTGATTTCATCATCCAAGAAATGATCAGGGATTCTCATTCCTTTTGTCCTTGGAACGAATCTGATGGACTTGACGAAGGAAATCCTGGGATCTTTGTTGAATATGTCCTTTGGTTCAGTCCTGTCGTGCATCCTCTTGATATAGTCAGGGGTTTTCTCACAGAAGTATTCGATGAGCAATTTTGTGAATCTAATGAACGGAATCACGGTCCTGTCACGGTCAGTCTGAATGTGATGGATCATGTCGCTCATTATGGGTGCAGCAAAGTCAATAGGTTTCATTGTCATCATTCCCCAGAATACTTGCATGTGCTCTAATCTTGGATGCTCATGACCACTCCTTCTTCCAGCAATAGATCTGACAATCAACATGTAGAAAGTTCTCCATGGTTGAGGCAGATATTTGATGTTGAACTTTGAAAGTTTTGTGAGTGATTCATTATCAGGAATGTCGTATCCTAGATCAATGAAATAATCAAGGATTTCCAGTTCGGTCAACATCGGATGAAATTCAGTGGGAGTCGGTAACATAAGAACTGTGCGAAGAACATCAAGATCTACAGTGTATCTTTGTTGATCCAGCTCGACAGTAAATGATTTGTCGTCAAAATTTGCCTTAGCAGTGTACCAGAACTGATGAATGTAGAAAGTTGGTACTGATGTAGACTTTGTAAGCATAGGCTTGCAGGAATGAGCCAGTAGTATGTCCTTGACAATCTTGCATGTGTCTTCTGGAATACTGAGTTTGTTGAAGTCAATGCGAAGATTGTTTTGGTCAATTAAGACATTGTAATTTGCTGGTAGAAATTCACCAAGTGCAAGTAGTGGTAGATTCTGTTGTTGTGGAACTGATTCATTGTGTTGAGCCATTGTGTTCTGAAAGTTTCATGTCATGAAATCAAACATCCAGATTTGTTAGTCATTAGTCCGAGTCCATGTTTGATATTCAAAGACATATATGTTGATTCATGGTTCAGTTAATTAATATGTGATTAATGACGGTATTATTAATTAACATGTAATTTAGATGTCAAAGCAGTTAATCATTTAAAGCACATACATCTTTTGGCAACATGTCTAATAACACAATACAATCACAAGTTAATGAACCTTATTACAATACACACATTCATGAGGATTCATCCAATATACAAGTTTTCGAAAAGTTACAATCACTTGAATTCTCAAAAATATGTTACACATGATCTCGAAGATATTACAAACAAAGTTCTCTAAAACTATTACTAATGAAGATCTCGAAAAATTTGGTGCAAGAAAGATCTCGATAACTTTCCATAAGAAAGATCTTGACAACTTCAATGGACTAAAGTTTTCGAAAACTCTGCAGCAAAGTTTCTCAAAAACATGGCATGTAAAAGATCTCGAAACTTTTGTTTATAAAAAGATCTATATAATTTTTGTTTAGAAAAATTCTCGATAACTCAAGGATTTCGAAAAATATTTCTCGAAAAATTTTATTGAGAGATTTCGAAAGTTTCTCAATTTTCTCGATAACTACAGTTATGAAAAGATTTCGAAAACATTTCAAAAGATCTCGATAAATCTTTTGAGAAAAGATTTCGAAAATTTTTCTCGAAAAATTCTTATACAAGAATTTTCAAATTCTTTCGTAGACATACGTTTTGAAGAATTTGTTGAATCCTTGAATGAACCTGATGAATAGAATGTAATACAATAGTTAGAAACACATCATTTATGAATACAAAAGTTTTCGAAAGATTTCAAGAACCGAAATTATCTAGAAATTTTTCAACGAGAAATCATGAAGTAATATCAATGAACTACAACAATTAACACATATGGGAACATGTTAAGACAGTTTAATTAGACTCAATACCACGGAAATGAAAAAGCCCCAATTTAACGAAGAACCCTAACTATCTAGATCATGCAAACTGAAGGATTGGAACAATTAATAAGCACAAACATGATTCATACACTTAAACTAACATATCCCACCAATAATATTCACATAAACAACACCCAATTTCATAAACCCAATTCGACTTAAACCCTAATTTTCGAAAACAATCTAAACGTGTTATATGTTAAGATTAAGAGTTAGGGACATGATTAGGCAATGATTAAGTACAAAAGCCCTATGTTTTCATAATCACAAACACATTATCCACGTAAAAATTAGTGTATCGAAAACCCTAGTTCTAATAATCATTATAACGAGAGATCTAGCCATCAAAAAAGACAATTGGTTGAAAAACATATGTTAAAATGAGCCAAAGATCAAGAATTCACTTACGGTTTGAAGATTATGAACACCGATTTGTGAGAAGATTTTGAGCCGTTTGATAATTAAAGAGGGTGTTTGTTTTTTTGATAATTTGTTTTTTGTGAAGAATAAAAAACGGGGTGTTTGGTTTTGTTTAAGTTTTTGAAACTTTTTGATATTTTGGCAATATTAGTCACTGGACTACATACTAAACCATATAACAAGTCCTAACGTAATTATTTAACGGTTAAAGGTAATGACAGTTAATGGTAAAGACATACTAGGCTAACAAAGAAGTAAAAGGGAAAAGAAATGATACGAGAGATAACCTTTGACGTTCCACCAATATTAGAAAACATCATAACTACTAGAAATATGCAAGTACACATGTTTGAACAAGATTTTTGAATTTTGAAGAACATTTTCTCCCCCTCAACACTTGGTATGAAAATATTGAAATTTTTGATAAACCAAAGTGTTGACGAAGATTGTGTACATGCATTTGAAAAACAAAAGAAAATAAAATAAAGGTAAATAAAATGTAACATCTTTTTGGTATTTTTGAAGATTTTTTGATTTTGTATTTTTGTTTTTGATAAATATTTACAAAAATAATTTTGGTATTTGACTCAGTTAATTGTTTTCAAGAAAAGATTTTAGATCATCTGGAGTCAAACACCGCATACCAATCCGGTGGACCAGTTCAGCAAACCTTGATGGAGCTAAAGGTTTTGTGAACAAATCTGCCAGTTGGTATTCAGTACCCACAAAGTATAACTCTATTGTACCCTTTTCAACATGCTCCTTGATGAAGTGATAACGGAGATCAATGTGCTTAGACTTTGAATGCAGAACTGTGTTGCATGAGATTGCTATCGCACTTTTCGAATCACAATACATTGGAATCTTGTTGAATAAGTAATCGTAGTCCATTAGTTGTGTACGCATCCAAATGACTTGTGCACAACGGCAGACATGGCAACGTATTCAGCTTCTGTAGATGAAAGTGAGGTGCAATCCTGCTTCTTTGATTGCCAAGACACGAGTTTATCTTCTAGAAACTGCAAACCACCAGAAGTACTTTTGCATGTATCCATACACCCTGCATGATCAGCGTCTGAAAAAGCTATTAGTTCAAAACCGGAATCCTTCGGATACCAGATCCCCAAGTTAATGGTTCCCTTTACGTATCGAAGGATTCTCTTAGCCTCATTGAGGTGACGTTCAGTAGGACTGAACTGATAGCGAGAGCACATAAATACAGCAAATACAATATCCGGTCTACTAGCGGTGAGATACATCAGTGACCCAATAATACTACGGTACTTTGTGGGGTCAACTGGTTTCCCATTTGGATCCGCATCTAACTTAGTTGTGTTAGCCACAGGAGTATTGTAAGTATCACAACTGGTCATGCCATGTTTCTTAATTATCTCAAGAGCGTATTTGGACTGATTTAGGAAAATTCCACGGGGAGACTGATGAACTTGTAGTCCCAAAAAGAACGTAAGTTCACCCATCATTGACATTTCAAAATTTTGTTTCATTAATCTGGCAAAAGCGTTTGAGTACTTTTTGTTTGTTGAGCCAAAAATAATGTCATCGACATATATTTACACAATTAAAAACATCTTCCCCGTGTTTTTGAATAAACAAAGTTGGATCTAGTAAACCTTTAGTGAAAGAATTAGCAAGCAAGAAAGCAGTAAGTTTATCATACCACGCCCTGGGGGCTTGTTTGAGACCATAGAGAGCCTTCTTAAGTCGGTAGACATGATTTGGGTGCTCTGGGTCGACAAATCCCTCTGGCTGACTAACCTAAACCTCCTCACGTAATTGACCGTTCAGAAATGCAGTTTTCACATCCATTTGATAAACGACCATGTTTTTGTGAGCAGCGTATGCTAAAAATATTCGAACAACTTCGAGTCTAGCCACTGGTGCAAAAGATTCCTCAAAGTCAATTCCTTCCTCTTGAGTATATCCTTTAGCTACCAAACGTGATTTGTTACGAATAACATTGCCTTCTGTGTCCAACTTGTTTTCCCAAATCCATTTTAGCCCAATGACATAAAATCCATCCGGTCGTTTAACTAATTCCCAAACTTCAAGACGTTTGAATTGGTTGAATTCCTCTTGCATTGATTCAATCCAGTTGTCTTAAATGAGAGCTTCTTTAATACTTTTAGGTTCTTCATGACTAACTGTTAGAGCATAAATGCAATGTTCGGCATCGGAGTGAAGTTTTTATCTAGTCATAACTGGAGCTGTTGGATGACCAATAATGTTGATAATTGGTTGGTCACGAGTCCAATGATGTGTTGAAGGGTGAGGGTTATGAAACTGCTGCATATTAGTTGGTTCCAAATTGCGTGTTGACGACTCAGCAATATCTGAAAGGTTCGGAGTCGGAGCAAACGGATTGAAGAACGCATTTGGATCATAATTTGTAGGTTCGGGTACTTGTAGTTGGCTCAGCTCTTCAGTTGGGTTGTCGGTGTTGGAAGCGGTTTGTTCTTCTATTGTTGGTGATTCAGTCGGGGGTGCATCGGGTGTTACTATTGTTGTTGTAGTAACCGTTGTATCAGGTACTTGAATATTATCAGGTTGAGCAGCGGAACTAGTGGATACATCTGGTGCACGTGTCTCAAATGAATTATCGAACAAAGGAGAAAACAATGTTTCCAATTCTCGACGAGTTAGTGACAACGGTTCAGCTGAAGAATCTAGAAAGTTTACACGGTTGGTTACGGGTCCTAAGCTGTTTTGCTCAGAAGCCATTTCTGTGAGCTCATCGAAATTAGCATGGATAGTCTCCTGAATCTCTCTAGTACGACGGTTGTAGATCCGAAATCCTTTTGAGTTTTCACAATATCCAATGAAGATACCGACGTCAGCCTTTGCTTTAAGTTTTCCAAGATCATCATGATCATTATTTGGATAACATAGAGAACCAAATACGTGAAAGTGTTGTATGTTAGACTTTCGTTTGTGAAAAATTTCATACGGTGTGACTTTGTGACGTTTGTTGATCATACAACGATTTTGGGTGTAACATGCGGTAGAGACGGCTTCTGCCCAAAGATAATCTGGTAATTGAGCATCGTTCGTGCGGCTTCCACTAACGTTCTGTTGCGTCTTTCGACCACTCCATTTTGTTCGGGAGTCCGTGCAATTGATGTTTGATGTTCAATTCCAACTTTCTCAAAGTAGGCACGAAGAGTTGGATTCTTGAATTCAGTTGCATTATCTGTTCTTACAATCCTTGTAGCCTCTCGTAAATTCCCGTACGATTAGTAAATACGTAAACTGGAAATAAAGGTATTTCGTTATTTAATATCCCCTTTTTACGAGTGACAAATTTTTTTTTATGCATGACGTATTATGTGAATCTCTATGACATTGTGAAATGATCATTTACCTAGGAACGATGCTTGCACACAAACCTAAATAGTCTAAGTATCGCGAATATATTTTAAAAACGTTTATAATTAATAAATATATGTTTCGTATATTTATTGTACGACATTTATATGTTTCCCGAGCCTACGAAAATTCCCGAGATCGCTCACTAATATTATTGGATCGTAACCCGACCCGTGAAACTTACTAAGTGGGCCCCCGTGACCCATTAGGCTTTTAAACCCATTTAATAAACCCAACGGGCTCCTTATTTCTTTTTCTCTTTTGTTTTCTTGTTGGGCCGAGCAACACAACCCTGCCCAAACAAACCCTTAGTTATTATTATTTTTTTTTCTTTTCTTTCCTTTTTGTTTCCAGGCGCGAGCCCACCCTCAAACGCACCATTTTTCTTTCATTTTCAACACACGACATGGACATGTTATTACACCATTCGATTCCCCACCCAGCAAGCTTTCTAAAATGACCAACCTCATTAGTTTTCATGATCATTTGATACATCAAATCTACCCAAAGTGAAACGGCAAAAACCATATTACTAGATAACTCAAAACGTGTCACACTATTTCTTAACGCCTCTTGAGCTCACCAATGACTTCCAATCTGACAAAGATCCACTGTAGACGTCAGGGAATGAATAGGAAAGTGATAGACATTCCTTTTGTCTATTAGAGCTCGATTGGGCAATGCATGAGGTGCCTCCCATTTCTAACGAGCCAACACACACCTTATTTGGTTTCTTCCCCTTGTCTCAACGTCTCCCAATTCCATCACAAGTCTATATAACGATCCATGCAAACTTGAGATGATCACACACATATAAACATACACTACAAAGGTTATACGTGGGTTTTGTAAACAAGATTGGGACGAGAAGTTGGCGAAACGTTCGAGGTGTACAAGAGATCCAAGCGTACCATTCTTTGCTCATTGTGAACCTTGGTGTGTCGTGAACAAGACCACACTCCTCCCTTGATCTATTTCGAAACATACCTAACGAAAATCTCCACCCCAAGTGGTGAGGTGAGAAAGGCGACCTCAACTTCTATATTATTTTCATTTTCACATTTTACTTTGATCTTTTTATTCGAAATATATAAACACGACATACTCTTTTTAATCGACATATTAGAACTTTGACATGTTCTCTATCAAATGGTATAAACATTCGCTCATAATAATCATGGATACATATAGAAAATGACACGTTAATAGAAAAAGACTTAGAATTTTTCTAAGTATTGAAAACGGTTTTGATAAATGTTTTAGCCAAACACTTTTGCCTCGTTAAACTTAAATTTGACACATGACTTAAACTTTTTATAACTCGATCCCATTGTCACCTTGGTTGACAAACGAACGACACTTTTTATTCGACCTAACGAGCTCGTTAAGACCTTATGCTCGACCCCATTTGAACCTACCGTTTCCTATAAAACTATATAAAATGACGTGGGCTAATATCAAGCCCATTAAGCTTATTTGATGTACTGGGCCTGAGAGCCCAACTTCAGTGTTTTTATACTCACAAAACAAGCCCAAGTCCAGGCCCAAAGTTTTCAAAAGCCCGTTGGATCAAAAACCATTATTGGGCCCTTAACTTGTCTCGTTAAGGCCCAATAAGTGAAATAAGCACTTTTTAATAAAATAAGCAGTTGAAATAAGTTATTTTGAATGTACTGAGCTTATTGAAATTATAAAAATGATAAACTTTGAATTTGGTAAATTTTTGGACTAACTTTGCAAATTTTCTCAACCTAAGGACTAAAACTGCCAAAGTTGTAAACTTATGGTAGAAACTGTAATTTCTGAAAATATAAGTCCTAAACTGTTAAAAATAATATTTGGAGTTGAGAAATGTAAATATTGATATTATTTGGACTTAAAATGAAACGATCGTTAACTTTGGACTAACGGTGAAAATTTATATTCGTTAAGGTTATAAATGTAAATTCTGAAAACTTAAAGGATTTTCTGTAAATATTATTTTATAAAAATAATATTAATG
>LBNU01005733.1:99526-117663 GCA_014162995.1 Artemisia annua | reverse complement strand
TTAGATGTGCAGTTTTGCTTTCTTTCCTTGTTCACAAGCGGGGACAATAAGTGATCTTTTGTATTCTGAAACCTTCGGAAGACCGTCAACTAGTTTTATGGCGACAAGATCAGGTCAATAGTTTTCTGAAGTTGAGATGTGACATGCGTTGGTGCCATAACCAGGATTTTGTCGATTCAGCCTTTGTAAGTAGACAAATGGGAGAGGAAGCGGTCATGACGGACATTGAAATTGTATAAAGACTGTTTCCACGTGTGCTGGACATGAGATCATTTCCTTGTAGATCACGAACAAAGCATGTTTTCTCCCTGAATGCAACTTCCAGATCACCATCACAAAATTGACCGACTGAAAATAGATTGTGACCGAGGCCTTCAACATAAAAAACACGACTAATTTCGATATTTCCACTGACATAGTCCCCATATCCCGTAATTGCAGCAAAATGATCATTCCCGAATCTGACAGTACCAATGAACTTTGAGACAAAGTTTCTTAACAGTTTAAGATTGCCTGTCATGTGTCGGGAGCATCCGCTATCAACAATCCAGAGAACAATTTGCACCACCTGCATCACATAAGAGAGACGACGATGGTACAAGGGTAAGGGTGGAACCCAAAGAAGTTGTGGGTTCCGTTGGGTTAGAAGCACACATATTAACAATTTTAGGAATCCATTTAAAGTTATGTGTTTTATGTAACCAACGTTGCCAATTCCAACTAGATTTAGCCTTTTTCTTAGTGAATTCGCTAAGTGATGGCATGTTCCTAGGGTTATTGTTCGCAACTAGTGGGTGGACTACATAATTCTTAGAAACTACACAAGGCATAAGTCCTAGCACAGATTTGGAAAGATTAGTGGGCCTAGATTTCCTGCCTGATGTACGTTTCTTAAAACTAGATAAAAGAGAATTCGCAACACATTTAGAATGATCACCAGATAACATACTCTTACGACAAAACACACATGAAGCATCAACATTCAAAGCATTTAAAGGTTCATCATTCGTTACACAACGATTAGGATTACAATTTGCCAAATCAGAATCTAAATCTAGTGCAAGATAAGTATTATTCAAAGTCCTAGGGTGTTCTTCTACTTCAGAGGCTTCTAGTGTCTCTCTTCTACGTTGCAAAATCCTATTCTTCCTTTTCATACGTTTACGCTTGGATCTGCTAACGCTATGAGTGGCAACTATTCCTGTAGAAGTGGAAGGATCCATATTAGACTTATGAGTGTGTTGTTCTACATTGGTTCTGTTTACTGAGTACATTCCTGGTGCAATAACTTTAGTGTTGACAGATTTTCCTTTTTCAAGTTCACGAATTTTCTCTTTCAACTCTATGATAATGTGCATTTTATCTTGAATTTCACTGTCTAGCTTTCTGTTTGAATAGAGATAATTATCTCGACTCTTTTGCAAATAGTCTATAACTTCTTACAATTCTGCAATTTCCTTTTCATATTTTGAAATTTGACTTTTTAATTCCTCATTTTCTTTTTGAAAGGATGTGGAAGTATCAAGACTTTGCAATTCTAATTCGAAATCCAGACTTTGGTTTTGACACCATTCAAGCTTTTTGTTGAGTTGAAAAATCTCATTTGAAAGTTTGTTTTGCACATCATCGTTGTGTTTTTGGAGATTCACATTTTCATCTTTTAATGTCTCAATTTGTTTAGATAACAACTCAACATCATCACAGTGATCATCAACAAGCATAGAAGTACCAGATTCATAAAGAGAATTCATAATCACAGAAATTATATCAGCACTAAGAACATGTTCCAAGAGTGATCAGCTTCTTTTTGTAAAAATTGATTTTGACGTTTTTGGTTTAAAATTGCTTGTTCAGTTTCTTGAAACACATTCATCATAGATGAGACTTCTTTTTGAAGTTCCTGTTCCCAGTGGTTAGCACAATGACGCAAATGTCGAGCAATATGTAAAAGCTGTTTTTGAAACACTTCTCGTTTTTCTCTCTCATGAGGAGTAGTAATAGTGAAAACCGTTATTTGAGAGTTGCGTTCTATGGCTTCATCTAAACGTTCAATATCTTCCTTGAACGTGTCAAAATACTGAAGTACACGACAACGAGTAGGAAGAGGTTGAAGTTTGTTATCGTTTGGTAAAGGACCGTGTATTTGCACCACTCGTTTAGCAGGAGCCACATAAGAAGTAACTTCTTGAGGTTTGATAATGTACCATGGTTGTTCAGATTTCTCTTTTTGCGGTGTAAAAATATCAGTTATTGGAGGCATTTTAGAGTAATCAAAAGGTTTATTGTATTTAACGTTTTCCATTTTTGATCGACTATCTTCTTCAATTTCATATTCCACTTCACAATCATATACAACAGTACGAACAACAGTATCGTCAAAGAGATGATCTGCACTATATGACTTTGGAATCTCATTGAGTGCTACACGTAAAAAGCATGGTGATTCACTTCCAATTGCAAAGCCGTGACCATTGTTTGTTCGAGTTACTGAAAACTTTTGAATAGTAGTCACTGAATTACCAGTTTTATACACAACATTTTGAAATTCTTTAAGCTTGTGTTCCAATTCAACAATCTCATCAACGTATGACTTAACTTTCTTTCTTGTTTTGTGTTTATGTTCCGTGAACTCAGCTTGACAATTTGACAACTCCGTTTTGGTTTTTAAAATTATTGCTTCAAGTTGTGCAATTTGTTTTTTGTGTTCAAACGCTTGTTTTTCCAGTTCAGAAGCTAAGTCATTTTTAGACTCCATAATTTTAGCAATTTGGTGTTCTAACTCTTTTTCGTGACGAGAAGATTTTAGAAAAGCAGCTTCAAAGCCTTTTTCCCGTTGAATCAGTTTTTCCGCGTTTGACAGTTGAAATTTATAGCACTCAATATCCCTAGTTAATAATGCATTTTTCTCTTTCAATCTAGCATTAAGCTCTTGACATTTAATGTTTTGAGATTGACTAGTCATAAGAAGGGACTGAATTTCTGAATCTGGACCAGACGAAGGATCAAAATGTTCAACGTGAGCATTGTTATCATTGACAGTTTCAGTATCCGAATCATCAAATGTGACAACCGGGTTAATTTGAAAATCATCAAATATAACTTTTGTGTCCATTTGAGTATTCGTGTGTGTAGATAACAATGAATCATTTTGAACTTCTTGTTCCTTGTAAGATGCAGATGCAGATGGGGAGGCAATTTCATGTATGAGGCATGAGTTAAGATCAGTTACCTGAGAAAGACCATCGGTGTCATAAACTGGGCCTGAGTCACTTATGTGGAGTTCATGCATGTTGGCCATCAGCATAACAACAGCTTCCAAATCTTCCATGTCATCATCGGAATGTGCATTAGCCATGAAGCTGTTGTCATTTGCATTCGTGTTGCTGCGGGCTTCATCTTTGAGAGCAAGGAGTAATGCCTGTTTGTGATACTTACTTCCTTGATTTGGAGTTACCCATATTACCACCCGATCTAAATCTACCACTGTTATGATTCTGAATTTCAACGCGACCATCGTGAATGACAGCTTGATTCCTGTATTTGAAGATGAACGAAGACAATTGTTGGACTTGTTTGAGAATTTGCTGAAAGCCCGAGCAATGAGTGCAATTCCTTGGATGAGACTGTTAAAGTCCTCATCATCATCGTCATCATTAGCAGTATGTTGTGAAGACAAGGTGTCATTGTTGTCATATGAGGTAAATTGATTTGCAGGAGGGTGCATTGTGGAATCATAAGATGAATACTGAGATGGGTTGTTGAGATAAGCCTGTTCTGGATGATAACATTGTGTTGTAATGGTGGAGCCGGAACATGTGATTGAGCAAAAAGCGCCAAAGAGTTTGTAGGTGGGGGCTGTGAGTAGTTTCCTCTGAGAGCGCGATCATTGTCAACTTCATGTTGATGATGTTTCAGATAATCATACAACAAACCATATGGTGTTTCATGAAGGTTTCTTGCTTGTCGAAAAAATGTCACATACTTCTGCCAATCAGGACCGAGACATCCTAAGAACTTCGTGTTGATAGCAATCTTTGGTAAGATGATATTGTGTCTGTCGAGGTCATTAACGATGTTCGTGAAGCGTTGATAGTATGACTCAAGTGATTCCATTGGCTCAATCATGAAATGTGTTTATTCCATGTAAAGTTTTGACTCCATGTCCTCCTGATTCAACTGAGTTCCTTCCATTAGAAGATGAACATGTTCCCACATAGCCTTAGCAGTATTCTGAGCATCAACACTGCAAAAGATTGGATTAGGTATGCCTTGAAGAATGTAAATCATGGCATATTCATCTACTTTTTTGTGAAGTACTTGTTCAGCAGTAAGTTGAGCATCAGTAAGAGGTCTGTGTGAGTCCGGTATGGGTGGATTAGCATTGGGATTACCAGGGACAAGGTTAGTCGGTGTTACAAATGGACCTTCATTGATAACTTGTCTCATGTATTTGCCATTTGGTTTCTTGAGTTCAAGAAATCTTAGGAATCGACTTGACCACTGAACATAATTACCGGGTGTGAGCATAGGTGGTGTGTCAAGTGAATCTGCTTCATGTCGTGATTGTTGAGTAGTGATGACTTCACACATTTGGTCAAACCAATGAGTTTGTGTCGACGGTTGAGTGATTTGTTGCATTGGAAATGGTGGAGGTTAAGGCAGTTGTTGATGTTGATGCATCATGACATGTTGTTGAGAGACCATTTGATTATATGGATATGATTGTTGAGGTTGTTGTTGTTGATATTGTTGTTGTTGTTGACGAAACAATTGTGTATGATGATAGGGTTGCTGATGATGAAAGTTGTAGTACGGTGGTTGAGACATGATGAAAGACTTGTGTGAAAATGGATCTTGTAGAAGGTATAAGTGTTATGCCAAGCCTTGAAAACTTTCCCAAGTGTGTTCTCAAGACTTTGTTGAAGAATATCTCGAAAAACAGTCAAAGTCCAAAGTTCTTGATAAATTACCAAAGTTTTCAAAAATTTACAAAATTTCTCGAAAAAAATACAATTATCGAGAAAAATTTTATGATTTTTCGAAATCTTTGAGTTTAGCAAAGTTCTCGAAAATTATGAAAAAGATTTCGAAAGTTTTTCAAAGATCTCGAAAATCAGAAGATTTCAAAACTTCAGAAAAGATTTCGAAAATATTCAATTTTTTCGAAAATATTGCAACAATTATCGAGATTATACAAGCTCGATAATATCCAACAAGTCGAAATATTTTCTTTCTTATACAAGAGAGAAAATCACTGAGTAAGCAACGGAAACACCTTAGGAGCAACGAACAAAGATCTCGAAAGTTTAGGGTCTAAGGATTTCGAAAAGTTGTCAAAACTAGGCAAATTTTTGTTTTTGTAAAAAGCAAGCCAAAAACACGTTTTTAATCCAAGATTCTTGTACAACTAACCTTAAAATGATGAAATCTTAAAGAAAGTTGCAAACTTTAACAACTTTTCCAAAATTTGAAAATTTTTGAAAAATTGTACAAAAGTACGAATCAAAAATTTTTGAGAAATTTTGAAACTTTGTTGGTTGTTTGAGTTTATAAAACAAGTTTTGATGAAAAAGATGTGATAAAAACACGAAACAAACAAGAAAGTAACAAACTTTTTCATAAAATAATGAGTAAAAAGATGTTTTATGGTTCGTTGGTTTACAAAATCAAAGATTACACCTTCTTCTAGCGATTGATACCACTTGTTAGGTCACCATATTGTAAACACAAGTATTGATTTGAAAGAAATAAGATGAGAAATAGAGTTTGGTTGATTAGATCAAATATGAAGAATAAAAGTGCAAGAGTTTCCTTATGTAAATGAAATAACCAACAAGAAATACGATTACATAGATGTCCTATTTATAGGAGAGGAGCTAGGGCAACACTTCCCTATTCCTTCCTTTCTTAAACGTGTGGGCTTAAGGCCCATTGGACGTGTAATGGACTTTACACGTTTACATGATAAGTTAAATATTCTAACATGATAAGTTAAATATTCTAGCAACCTATTACAAATACTGAAATAACTGAGACTTGATTAAATGTTGATAAACTTAGGTCCTAACACACAGTTTGGTTATTTATTAAACAGTAAATTAAAATAAAGAGCACGAATCAGCGAATAGCATACACGTACACAGATAGATAATAGAGACTACAAGAAGACCTGTCCTGATAATTAAGTAGCTTGTCACTTGTTTTATTGCTAGTTTTATATGTAGTGTATATTAGTTAAACCTTTCTCGTTAGTTTCATTATATCGGCGAGTAAACCCTTAATGATTACTTATGACTATCCTATTTATCCAAAGACGTCGGATTAAATAGGCGAGGAAGGGGTATGGCTTCCCAAGCAGTGCTCAGCTAGACACAGTGGTTATCAATGCACTAATATAAATTCACCAAAGACATCAAACATATAAACTTTAATTGATGGGAAAGCAATTTTAAGGCGGGCATATGATCTTCCGCAATCACATACTACCGGCCATCAATCCTGATGAATTAAAGCGTACTATTACAATAAAACAAAACTACTTAATGAATTGAATACATGCAGGACCTTCTTACAGCTCTAATATCTTCGTTTGGGACGTGTCTTGTGTTGCTTGTTCGTCTGAATTCGACTCCTTAGGGTTATGATGCAAACAAAATTTGTCTAGGTCTTGGGGTATTTATAGTTTCTGTCTGAGGGTTCGATGCGGCGCATTGAGTAAGTAGATGCGGCGCATTGACTTAACTTCACGTGGGGTCCAAGATTAATATATTCTGGAATATTCGTACACCGCCTTTAGATGCGGCGTAACTTAATTCTTGTATGCGGCGTATGTCCTTCAGTTGTCTTGGATTTTTTCTGGTGAATTCTTGATAGTGATACGCCGTATGTCAATTGTATAATGCGGCGTATCTGGAGTAGAACGAGCTTGATCTTCTTCTTTGACCAAAGTTTCATATGCGGCGCATTGTATAATTCCATGTGGCGCATTCTTCAAAGTCAGGCAATGGTCTCCGAATTCATCTAAGTATGATATTGCAGCGTATCTATTGAGTGAGATACGGCGCATCTTCTGGATTTCAGTAGACTTTTGACATCTTGCTCATTTTGCTCCATAATTAGTCCAAAATCGCCAAAGTTTCACCTATTACCTGTTTTTACCTGAGAATCACTAAAGTAGACATTAAAGCACCGATTCTCATGCATAATGTTGATATAAATAATGTATAAAAATGTTATTAATATTTTTCGATATCCCTAAGTTTTGACGATCACAAAATGTAAAAACATTAAACGCAAAATTAATACGTAAACAAGTATTTAGCAACTAATATCATTTCATCCAACAAAATCACATAAGGTATGAATAAACAAATGACTAATACATTTTATGATCAAAGGGTTTTTATTTAAACATTACAAAGTTTATAAAATTATATAAACTCTTTATATATCTTTGAAAAACATTTTTGGTAATAAAGGAAAATGTTTAATTCATAATAAATATATGAATTCAAATTTTTAACCAAAATCAGTTAGTTTTTCACCAAATAAACTTTCCCCAGTAAAAGACAAAAAATCTGGCCATTACAGGAGGGCGGCCCCCTTAATTTCAAGGGGGTCGGCACGCTCCTGTTGTCAGATTTGATTCCCTATAAGTACATGCTTAATCCTGGTATTTTTCAGATCCAATTCTCTCTAAACATCCTTCTAAAACCCTTTGATCATAAGATTATTAATCCTTGTTTCAAGTGATCCAATCTTTTCATTCCCTCATCTCTCTAAGTGCAAAAGAAGAATACTCCTTCAACAATCAAGTTAAGAAGTATTGTACATTTGCATATATTGTCTAGTAGTTGTGTATATTACTTGTAAAGGTGTAGAAGGCTTGTAATTAGATAGATCTAGTTGTGTTAGTTGTGAGTAGAAGTAGTGAAGAAGAAGTAGAGTTGTGAAGAGCAAGAAGTAGTGAAGTAGTGAAGGTGTGTAGTAGTTGTGGAGTGTACAAGTTGTGTAGAAGTCGTGCTAAGTTGTGTAGTGGTGTGAGATTGGTTCTAGCTACAATTAGAACCCGACATTTAGCTTAGTGTCGTTAATTGGTGTAAGCAAAAGTTGTGTAAGGTTTTCTCCGCCATAAGGGAGCTTGTTGACATAGTGAAGAAAACTCTCGAGTAGGTGACTCGGGGAGTGGAGTAGGGCAAGGAAGGTGTCTTTATAGCCGAACCACTATAAATCCTTTGTCTCGCGGTTAGATCTTTCCAACTCTAACTTATTACTTAGCTTACTTACTTACATCTTGTATATAGCTATAATTGTCTATATTATGCATGTGTTGATTTTACATACTTAGCTTACATCGTTATTATTTTTCATACTTCGATATAGTTGTTCATATTGTTCAAGACTTGAGTTCACATAAGATTGAATCAAAGTTTTAAGAGTAAACAAGGATTTAAAACTAAACTAAGTTTTCATAAATAAAAAGGGACGTAAAAATACTTGTCTATATTGTTATTGTTTACTTGCGTAGATATAAGTTCTTATATGTCATACTCATCCATATTGTTATTATTTACTTGCGTAGATATAAGTACTTATAAGTATACAAGTATTGATCTCATATAAACTAGAAATGAAGTTTTTTTTTAAACAACTAAGTTTTCATAAAATTAAAAAGACGTAAAACTATTCAACTCCCCTTCTAGTTTTCCACAATTGGTATCAAGAGCCAGGTCAAACAAGATTTTTAAAATAAATTGTATTTTAAAACTTGAATCGATCGATGGAATCGGAAAAATATTTATAAGGGCAATCTATGCAAAGACCACCACTATTTGAAAGTGATGGTTTTCTTTATTGGAAAAATAGATTCGAAACTTATGTGAAATCAAAAGATCTTGATCTTTGGCATGTCATTACCTTTGGTGACTTTCCCCTATTCAATATAATTTTGAAACTAAAAAAGATGAAATTGTGTCTTTTGAAAAACAAAATGATGATTTGAAAAAGAAACTAGCAAAAAATAATGAAGCTAAAATGGTTATTTATAATGCGTTACCACGCAAAGAATATGAAAGAATTTTTATATGTAAAACCGCAAAAGATATTTGGGATTCTTTATTAATCACTCACCAAGGTAATAGTCAAGTCAAAGATAATAAAATAGATCTTCTTGTTCAACAATATGAACAATTTATGATTTGGGAAGAGGAATCAATAGATAATGCATTTGCTAGGTTTAACACTAGCCTCACAAGTTTAAAAGCAGTTGATGAGAATTTTTCTAGTAAGAATTTTGTTAGGAAATTTCTTAGGGCTCTTCATCCAAAATGGCAAGCTATAATTACGGCGATTGAAGAATCGAAGAACTTGTCAACTCTTCAACTTGACGAGTTGATCGGCAACTTGAAGGTCTACGAAGAAATAATAAAGAAAGACTCCGAGATGGTCAAAGGGAAAAGAGAACAAAGCAAATCAATCGCATTGAAAGCTAGGAAGGAATCTAGTGACGAGGATAGCTCAACCTCTGAAAGCGATGACGAAGAATATGCTATGGCCGTAAGAAAATTCAAGATATTCTTCAAAAGACAAGGAAGATTCGTTAGACAACCACATGATGAAAGAAAGACATTCCAAAGATACAAAGATGACAAAAATAACAAGAGCGGAAGGAAGTGTTATAAATGCGGCGACTCAAATCATCTTATCAGAAAATGTCCAATGATGAAAAGGGATCAAAATCAAAAGGCGTTCGTTGGAGGAGAAAGAAATAACAAAGGACGAAAAATGTCTTATAGCCAAGGCATCCAATGAGGTACTTTCCGAAACCAAATACTTTAGTGATGAAAATCAATCATTAGATGAAAAAGACCTGGAAAATGAACATAATAGACTATGCAAATTAGGTCAAAAGGTTATAGCTAAAAATAAGTCACTAAAACATATTGTTAGGTCACCATAATGTAAACACAAGTATAGATTTGGTAGAAATGAGATGAGAAATAGAGTTTGGTTGATTAGATCAAATATGAAGAATAAAAGTGCAAGAGTTTCACTATGTTATTGAAATAACCAACAAGAGAATGGGATACATAGATGTCCTATTTATAGGATGGGAGCTAGGGCAACACGCCTACTCCATCCCTTCTCTTAATCGTTTGGGCTTTAGGCCCGTTGGACGAGTATTGGACTCATCCTTAATTGTTACATATTTAATCAACTTAGCAACCTATTACAAATGTTGAAATAACCGAGACTTGACTAAAATGTAGAAAAACTTAGGTTCTAACAATCTCCCCCTAAGGATCGGTTGTTGAAGAAGTGATGTTCAGTCACGGTCATTTGAGGTTGCTGGACGTCTTGGTACTTTGACTTTTGTTGTGGCATTCATGGCTTTAGACGTCCTCAAAGATGATTATGTAGAAATGATTCATCGTTCTTAGTTCTTAACAATCTCCCCAGATAGAATGGGTGTTCATTGTTCTTTGTCGTTGATGTGATAGTGATCAATCTGATGTAGTAATCTGCCATTCGTCACATTCTTTGACTCCAGTGGATCTGCATCATTCCGACATGCTCATACATCTTTGACGGTTGAAACTTTCATAAGTGAGGAGCTCTCTTTTCATATGTGAAGATTCTTTGTGTTGACGTAGAATCCTTCTTTAGACGGTGTTGCACTTAAGATCGTTTGTCTTTATCACTTTGTAGATTCTTTTGGCATGGAATCTACCTTTGGCATTCATGTTGCTTCGATCTTTCATGAGAGCTTTCTGAGATGTAAGTATGAGCATGTGGAAGCCGGTGTTCAGCATGGTTGTTGTACCTGAAATGAAACAGTTAGCAATAAAACATCCGGTACTTACAGGTTTGGAGTTAGAATTTGTCAACAGCATAGTGTGAAGACTCCTTCTAATCCTTACCAAGGCCGTTCCTAATCGGATACCCCCTAGAGGGCTTACACAGACATGCATACGCACACCCACGATTAGGTGAGTCGCTGGAGATCACCCCACGACTGTAGACCGTTTGAAACCATCGAACACACTAAGCGTAATCCACAAGGAATCACCGAAGTGACCTGCTGTCAGGGCTGTTTGATGTTGACCCTGGCAGGATTTCCGTTCAATCATTCGAGAAATACCTAAGTAAATCCCTCATAAACGTTCAAGGCAGATTGCTAAGATCTGCGAAGGACTCGATAATTTACACTTAGTGTCCAATGATGCAAGACACTTAGTGTAGAAGATTTTTGTGTTCCTAAGAGATCTTTTATGTTATCTCGTGGCTCTAGACTCGATAAGTGCACATTTGGTTTCCTATGCGGAGGCATGGAGCAGAGGGCCTCCTGTTTCAATATCAACCATCTCTAATAGACGATCGATAGATTACACTGGTTCCCCGTGAGAATGAAACAAACATCTTTTGAGAGATGCCTGAGTGGCTAAGAAGGTTTAGGTGCATTGCGTCACTGGGTCCATGACGTCTTTTATCTTCAATACCGGTGTCGCCTTAGCAACGACCAGTAGCATATGAATTGAACCCGGTGTCTGACCTATGGTTGATAAAATGGAGGGCTATTTCTTTTCACCCTTTTCATTCATTTTCTTTTTAATTCTTCAACCCCTTTTTTCTCCTTCCATTATTTTCTCCTTTTGTTATATCATACCTAAGGACTTCTAATTTCTAACTATTGGTGATATCCTTGGGTAGATCCCTCCAGTTTCGGCGGATCATAGGATGGTTTTTTCTATCCTTAGTCACCTTGTAACTCCATGACTATCCTATTGATGCCTTTAAACCAAATCATTGAAAATCTCTCAAAGTGTGTAAGAGTGAAAACTTTTGTTAACACTTTGAGGTTTTGGATTTTATATGAAATACTCCCCCTTAACATATGCTCATGATTATTTTCAGAAATTTGCATATGTGGAAAGAGTTGGCACTTTTTGACTTGATCCACTCTTAATAGTCATGTACCCGAGGAACACGTTTACGTTGCTTAGTTAAAGGGATGCATTATCAGCTTTTAGGTGATAACTAGCCCTAATAACTAACTTGATGTTGTTAACATTCCTAAAAGGAAGTTAGACCCGTCAAAGTAAACAACTAGAAAGAGTTTCTCGAAACGGTACTTTCTAATCGGATAAATCCTTTCGAATTCAGACATTTGTTGTTTCGTCAATTCGTGGGTCAATTCTGAGTCGAGCTCGTACGAGATAAGACTTTTTGACATCATATTTTAATCACTTTCTTTTTCTCCCCCTCAAAAATAGCATATCAAATGTTGTGTTTGTAAACGATTTTGATTAAAATATGCCTTTTTGAGTCTTATGGGGAGAGATCAACAAGATTTGAAGATTTAAGAACGATGTTTTGGTTCAAGTACTCCCCCTCAACAAGTGATTACTTATTGATGTGTAATACTTGTCTTTTGAGCATATTTGAAAAATACTAAAAGGTTTGATTAAATCTACTCAAAAGTAAGAAGCTTTCGCTCCTTATATTAGGATTGTGGCACTGATGCGTACCACAGGGTCCTTTCATTACAAAGTGCGGGTTGTACACTGTTATTTGTGCACAAGCCTTAATAATTACAAATCAAACAATATTATAAACATATTGAAATTTTTGTACCAGAAGTATGGGAGCTGAGCTAAGCATCAAAGACTGTGAACTTTGGATCAGGTCGGCAAAATGTCAAGACCGGAAACGATGGTCGAACACCGATATAGCTTTCCAACCTTCTGATCTGTTGTCGTCGATATAGCCTTTCTTCAATCGTATGGACAAAGTTTCTGATCATTCTGCGTCCATTAGCTTTCCATCTGGTTGCCTGACCCTCTTTCAGCCTTTTCTTCTCATCCTCCAACCTTTCAGCTAACCCCTCACGAACTCTTTGAAGTGTGACATCACAAAATTTAGGAATCTCATCAAACCCCATGAAATGAATCTTGTTTTTGATGTTGAGGTATGTGATTCCAAATGCCGGTTGTTGTACGAGAGTGTATTGTGACATCCCTGACATTTCTGGAATCAGGAGTTGTGGTTTAGTGAGGTTTATGGTGTTTTGATAACTTTCAACTCCTAGCTGAAGATCTTCTACCCTTTCTTGAACAATTAATCGTCTGATGTGAAGTAGGAGAGATGCGATGAATTTGTACTGTGTGTCTTGTTCAAAGTTGAGCAGCTTTCCTTGAACTTTCAGTAGATACATATCTTCAATGTCGTTCAGGTTCAAGTCTGGGAAGTCTGCTTCACAAAACTTGTACTTCTTCTCGTCTGTTCTCTTGACGATTATTTCTTTCATGAAGGCATAGTTGAACTTCTTCTCTTCCAAGATCTCCATTACAGCAACAATACGCGGTGAGTACTTCACATTTTCACTCGACTTTAGATGAAGTCTATGTGTATAGCCGAGCCTTCGTTTTTCTGGCCAGTGTTGAATGCCTAGAAGAGCGTCCCTGTTGTATTGGACAACTGTTTTGCAGTAGATTGGTGCGAACTCTTCAATGTCTGGCAATTCATATCGGGCAGCTGGAATAGACAGTGTGAGTGAAGTTGCATATCGCTCCTTGGAGGTCTCGTGGGCAGTCTGGAGGTATCGAAAGTCATTGTTGAAGAAGCGACTGAATGGGATCTTTGGTTTTTCTGGAAAGCCAAGTAGTGGTAGAGGTTTTGTCCAATCGGTGAAGTAAGGTTTCTTCGTTTCAGTATCGACATTAGATTCAGGGTTAAGCCAGTCGAACGAGCCAGATAGTGCACAGGCTATGTTCTCCATGTGGTAGTCCAATTCAATCTTGTTTCCTGATCTTTTCTTGCGGAAATCCATGGCTTCATGATTGATCCGTTTTAGCTCAGACTTTGTCAACCTTTCAACTTGAAGGCCCGACATAATACTCTGAGTCATCTGCAAAGTATTACCCGGTAATGGTTCATCTGACTCAAGTGGTGGTTGTGCCTTGATCATAGTAGTCAGCCATTCAGAGTCACGAGCTTCGTCCATGTCTAGCCAAGAGAATTGAGTTGTCTGTTGTTTCTGCTTCGTAGTCCTTGAAGACCTCTTCTTTTCTTTAGTTTTGTAGTGTCAGATGGACCGGCTTGAAATGAAGGAATTTCTGAGTCAGGTATCGCTGTTTCGTTTCCTTCCTGAGTATCTAGCTGTTGAAGCTCGAAGGGTTCCTCTGATTGCTTTGGTGCTGACCTGGATGCTGGAGTTCTTTGTCTGGAAGGAGGAGTCTTAGAAGTCTTGCGGGGCTGGTTAGATGAAGATGGTTTGTCTGACTTCCTTAATTTCTTGTTTTTCGGATCAGAGTCAGGGTCATTATCTTGCCTGGGTCGTTTGTGTTGTCCAGCATCCACTTTGCAAGATTCCTTTGAGGCAATAGCTTGAAGAGCCTCAAACATTGTTGCTTCATCAGGTGTTTTCCGCTCCTTGTTCCTCAATTTTGCAGCTAACAAGTCTCGAAGTTGTTCGATAGGAAGTTGTTTGGGTGTTGGTGGAGGCTTGTCAGTTTGGAGGTAGAATGGAGTAGATTGAAGCATTCTTTCAATGGTTTGTTTGATTCTGTTGTTCAACGTTGTGTGAATCGGCTCAATAAGTGAAGACACCGCCGGCTTGACAGTTGCAGCGAGATTTTCATTCAGATATTCAGTTGTAATTCCGGATCATCTCGTCCATGTCAGCTTGTAGTAGCTTGTTAGCCAGCTCACTATTATCCTGGAGATCTTTGACTTGTGATGTCAAAGTCTTGACCTGTTTGGAGAGCTTTCGAACTTGGTCCTTTAGATCTCCGGATGGCTGTTGTGTCTGTTTCCTCTTCTTCCTTGCTAGATCTAGAGCTTTCTTGATCCGCATAGATGCTGTCAAAGCTGCTTTGTCTCCCTTTTTCTTCTTTTCTGATTTGTCTTTGGGTGTTTTCTTTGTTGGTGGTGGTGATAAATGATGTGATGATGAAGATGATGATGATTCATGCTCTGGTTCAGATGGAGGTAGTGAAGGATCCTTTGGAGGTGAACCTGATGGAATTGGAGGATTTTGTGACGATGAGTGTGGAGGAGTGTTGAGGAGGTTATCAGTGTCAAAAGGTTCTTCATCTTGATCGAGTCCACGAAGCAACCTTTCTGTCTCCTCTTGAACTTTCTTCTTGAATGCGTCCTCTTTCTCTGTTTGAGCAATGAAATCGTCAGTGATTAGCTCAGTCTGTTCCTTCTCGTTTGTAGCTTCTTGCATAATAATGTTCCCTTCTGAATCATGTTGTTCGGTTTCTGTATGGGGAACTGCAGTGCTACTGGAGCCAACCTCTTCTTCTTGAAGATTTTGCGGTGTTTGGTGAGGTTTTTGGTGTAGAAGATTCAAACGAGCAGCTTCTCTGAATTCTTTATCTTCCTTCTTCTTATCTCCCCAGGTGTCGACCACGATACTCTTGAGTTTTCGTTTGTCAACCAGTGGAATAGCAGGAGGTTCTTGATCACCTTCATCTTGAGCATCACTTGGTTCATTGATTGTTAAGCTTGTACCTTTTCTTTGTTCCTTCTCAGCAATTTCCTTGCTCAATTGTTTAGTCAGTGCAAGCCCTGGAAACACTTCTTCTTCATCAAGTTTTTCTTCTTGGTCATCTGGAGCCCTTGACCTTCTTACATAGTCTGCTTCGTCATCAGATTCGGTGCCAAACTCAGAGTCGGTTTCCGTTTCGGATGATGAAGCTGACGGTTCATCCCGAGGAATCAGCTTCGGTGCAGCTTTCCTTTTTGGTCTGGTGGGTGGCTTTTGAGCAGGCTTTGGTTGTTTGGAGGTTGTAGTACTACTCGAGCTATGGTATGTGCTATTTTACACATACTTTTGACCTTAGTTTAAGTGTAGATTAGACCAAAAACTAACGTTAAAAGCCAAAGATATCGTGTTTTTGTGTTTATGATTGTGCAGGTATGGATATTGCTAAAACATCACAAAAAGCAACCTAAAAGCCCAAAAAGAGCACGAGATGTGGAAAAGAGTTTGAAAGAGAAGCAAAAGAAGAAATCTACTCATGAAAAGCCCGTGAAGATGAATTATTTCACAAAGGCTCAAGAAAGTACAAGAGACACTTAATCAAAGCTCATTAATGATTATGAAGCTATAACTTTCTAAATCCGAGCAAGGGATCACTTTTATACTATTGAAGATCTTTGGAAAGCTCGTCAACACATCACCTCAAAGTTACAAGGACTCAAGTTGTAGTTTTAGAAAGTTAAGATAGTGTCGTATCTCTAGTTTATGCTTTGTATGAACAAAATTATAAAGACTAAGGGGCTAAGTGCAAAATGTAAAACAAGGGATTAGTCACCTAGACTCCCTTAAATACCACCCCATGGCCTCATTTTAGTTTGGTTAGATTTTAGAGGGTTGTACCTCTTAGGAGTAGTGTAGTGTTATTTCATGTATTAGTGTAGATTTATTTTCAATGCAAGCTCATTTTGATGTCTTATTTTTAGCTTATTTTCGTGTCTTAAATCTTTCCTTTAATCTTTACAAGCCTTTCTTTTAATCTTCTCTACAAGCTTTTATTATTTTCTTTGTCAACTTTGCATGTTTTTAGTTTCAAGTGATAAGATATACAAATAAGCTAGGCTTCCAAAAGAAGCCGTGGCTTGTTTGCTTATTTTTGAGCTTATTTTAGAGTCTTTACGTTTTATTTATCTAGTTTTTATAAGTCTCATTTATTTTTCTTATTTCATTTACCGCTTTCTTTAGTCATTTTATTCATGCAACTTTACTTGTTTTCTTATTTCATGTCGTTTTACCGCTTTCCTTTACTTTAATTTGTCGTTGTAGTATAGACAAAACAAAACCTCCTTTTAAACTTTATTCACTACACATATCTCACGATCTTGAGTGACGCGATCCATATTTAACCCTCGTTGGGACAACGATCCGTGGTTTGAGCTTGCACTTTGCTCCCGCGACACATCAATTTTTGGCACCGCTGTCGGGGAGCGGTTGATAAGATTGAGTTATTCGATCGTTTGAGTAATGTGTTTTGGAGACCCTTCTTTCGAGAAGTTTAAGCTTTTGTAAATATCTTCAAAATATAAAAACACAAAAATATTTTGTCTTCAAATTTGTTTTCACTTTTGATTTCAACTTTTCTAAACTTAAAAATCAAAAAAGATTTTCCATTTCAAAATTGGTTTTCCTTTTTAACTTTTCATTTTTCAAAACATAAAAACCAAAAACAATCTTCTTACCCCCAATTGTTTAATTCTCATGGATTCAGTGATACTTTGTGTTGGTTGTGGTACACCACTCTATGGTGCACCGTGTCGATACTGTACGTGTGAAAGGTGTGGAAACGATATTCAAAACGGAAGTTGTTTGTGTTGTGGTTCAAGTAATACATTCGTGTATGATCAAAACCCTAATTCATTCGACTATCCTTCAGATTCTTCCAACTACCCACCTCAGCCCGACTTATCTTGGTTTTGTAATGGATGTGGAGATCATTTGGACCCGACTTCAAATTGTTGTCAACGGTGTACTTGCATGAGGTGTGGTAGAAGTCTTAATAATGGATTCTGTTCGTTTTGTGCTTTTGAAGATGAAAATTCATATTCTCAAAATTTCAATTCAAACTTTTCCAATTATCCTCAAAACGATTCTTATTTCCCTCCTCAAAACACTTATGAGCAAGAACCGTATTTCAATCATGAGTCATTTCAACATCCACCCAATCTGTCACAACAATCTTACGGGTGTGAGTATTGTGGAGGTCCGCATTTTAGCACCAATTGTCAAACGAGGAACCCGTTTCCTTGTAACAATTATAATTATCCTCACCAAGATCAACCTCTACAAGATCAAATGATTCAAAATCAACCTTATCGAATATCTCCTGAAATTTACCAAAAACTTCAAGATGCTTTGATTGCAATGGAGAAGTTGAGTGATAAACTTACCCAGGAAAACTCTCATCAGAAAACGTATGGAGAACTTCTAGCCGAAGAACAAGCATCTAGAGAAAGCTCTCAATATCGTAAACCTTTCATTTACAATGATGATGATGATGAGGCGTCCATTCAAATTGGGAAGTTCTACAGCACTTTGTCATATGTCAACATAAACGTCAAGGATGATGGAAGCAAAAGCGTGGAAGAATTGTTAG
>LBNU01005733.1:72371-96342 GCA_014162995.1 Artemisia annua | reverse complement strand
TCATGTTTAGCGAGTATGGACCATGGTTTCTAGCGAGTTTCATTTTCACCTAGCGAGTATGGATAGATCATAGCGAGTATGGTTTGAACTTCTTAGCCTAGCGAGTATGGGGTTTGCACTCTAGCGAGTTTGGTCCTATATACCTTAGCGAGTTTAAGCTGCTTGTTCTAGCGAGTTTGGGGTATTGATTGTCTTAGCGAGTTTCTTTTTAAGTCTTAGCGAGTTTGGAACTTATGGCTAGCGAGTATGGAGTTTTCTATAGTAGCGAGTATGGGTTCAAGTCTTTAGATAGCGAGTATGATTTTAGCCTTAGTTTATTTTGAGTCGTGTCTTATTTTCTTCTCTTCTTTTCTTATTTCTTTTCCAAGCCGAGTTAGGCTTTTATTTTCCCTCATCGTTCATCGAGTGAGGCTTTTATTTTCTTAAAGCTAAACGTTATGCTGTCGAAATTTATTAAAATCTTTTAGTTACGTTTTCTTATTTAAGTCTCGTGTCTTTAGTTTTTAGTTTTAAACTTTAATTACTTTTAATGTTTTACAAGTCTTTTATTTTCTTTATCGCTTTATGCTTTTAATATGAGTCTCGAGTAGTTTTTAAACGTGTTTGCTTAGAGATTCGAGTTTGTGAGTTATGTGAGAGTGTTAAATGATTGTGATAAGTAATCGAAAGATTACTTAGACGTGTGAGTTAATTATTCGAAGACGAAATCTTTGAACGATTGATTCACTCGTCTTGAGTTAATATCTTTTCAAAAGATTAATCAACAACTAATCCCGAGAAAGGAAAATAACCCGTCACAAACTTTTACTTCAAGCTTAACGAATGTATTCGCGTCGCTTTGCAAACACATTGTCTTTTAAATTCATTTACCGTTTTATTTACTTATCGCTTTCATTTACCGCTTTCTTTAGTCATTTTATTCATGCAACTTTACTTGTTTTCTTATTTCATGTCGTTTTACCGCTTTCCTTTACTTTAATTTGTCGTTGTAGTATAGACAAAACAAAACCTCCTTTTAAACTTTATTCACTACACATATCTCACGATCTTGAGTGACGCGATCCATATTCAACCCTCGTTGGGACAACGATCCGTGGTTTGAGCTTGCACTTTGCTCCCGCGACACATCAAGCTACCAGATTTGGCACCCCTTCTGCTTCGAGTACGAACAATAGAAGCTGGCTCATCTTCTTTCTCCGTGACACCAACTTTCTCTTCCCTGAATGCTTTGTCATAGATCTTGAAATTCTGAGTCTTTCTGATCTCATCATCCAAGAAGTGATCTGGAATTCTCATGCCTTTGGTTCTTGGAGTAAACCTAATAGATTTGACAAAGGAGATCTTTGGATCTTCATTCATTACTTCTCTTGGTTCAGTCATGTCTAGCAACCTCTTGAGGAATTCTGGTGTCTTCTCAATCAAGTATGCTATAAGTAGTTTGGTGAATCTGATGAAGGGTATCACTGTTCTATCACGATCCCTGTGAATGTGATAAAGCATATCCCTCATTATTGGTGCTGCAAAGTTGATCCGAGTCATAGTCATCATTCCCCAAAATACTTGCATGTGCTCCAGCCTCGGATGCTCATGACCACTCCTTCTTCCTGAAATGGATCTGACAATCAGCATGTAGAAGGTTCTCCATGGTTGAGGCAGATATTTGACATTGAACTTTGACAGGAGTGTGAGTGATTCATTGTCAGGAATGTCATATCCAAGATCAATGAAGTAGTCCAGGATTTCCAGTTCAGACAGCATGGGATGATATTCATCATAAGTTGGTAGCATGAGTGCTGCACGAAGAGTGTCGTAGTCAATGTTGTATTCATGACGTTCCAGCTTGTGTGAAATCTGTCGTCCAAGTTGGCCTTAGCGATAATGCCAGAGACTGATGGAGTAGAAGGTTGGTACTTGATGCGATTTGGTGAGCAGTGCTTTGCAAGGTGACCAGAAGAATAATTATTAACAATCTTGCATGTGTCCATCTGGTATGCTTAGTTTGTATGCGAAGATTGTTCTGGTCAAACTTGACGTTGTAGTCTGAAGGGAGGAATGCACCAAGTGTAAGTAGTGGGAGGTTCTGTTGTTGTGGAGCTGATTCAGATTGTTGAGCCATTTGTGTTCTGAAAGTGTCATGTCATGAAATCAAACATCCAGATACGTTAGTTATTAGTCCGAGTTCACGTTTGATATTCAAAGACATACTTGATGCAATCATGGTTTTTTAGTTAATTAACGTGTGATTAATGACGGTTTTATTATTTAACATGTAACATAGATGATTACAGCGCATAGGTTATATGGTGACATGTTAATTAACCCTACACAATCACAACCCTACACAATCACAAGTAAACTAACGTTCTTACAATATACATATACATGAGAATTCATTCATGATACAAGTTTTCGAAATTTTACAAACATATGAATACTCAATAAATATGATATTCATGATCTCGAAAATATGTCCAACAAAGTTCTCGAAAGCTATCACAAACAAAGATCTCGAAAGTTTTGTGGACAAAAAAGATTTCGAAAAATTTCCAAGGAAAGATTTCGAAAAAGTTACTGTTCACAAAAGATTTCGATAACTTCATAGTAAAAGATTTCGATAACTTTAATTTACATTATCTCGATAATTTCTGAAAAGATCTCGAAATAATATTTTCTCGAAAATTTTAATGAGATATTTCAAAATCTTCCAAGATTTTCTCGAAAAAGAAAAG
The DNA here is from genome assembly GCA_014162995.1 of Artemisia annua. Classification (NCBI taxonomy): domain Eukaryota; kingdom Viridiplantae; phylum Streptophyta; class Magnoliopsida; order Asterales; family Asteraceae; genus Artemisia; species Artemisia annua. Next base: position 93,613 of record LBNU01005733.1, on the reverse strand, counting down.
ATCTCGAAAATTTTAAAAGATCTCGAAAAAAATTTTGGAGAAAAGATTTCGATAATTTTCTCGAAAAATTTTCTCGAAAAAATTCTTATACAAAAATTTTTCGAAATCTTTGAAGTCGTACGTTTTTTGAGAATTTCTTGTATCTTTTGAATGAAGCCTGTATTTAGATTGATAAACAACAGTTAGAATCACAAATAGGCAACACATAAAAGTTTTCGAAAGATAACGAGGCTTAAGATTTATCTAGATCATGTTTAAAGAGAAACCATGATGTGAAAACACTCAATAACATCAATTAGCACTTATTAGAACATATTCTTGCAGTTTAATTAGACTCAACAACATTCAAACGAAAAGCCCCAAATTGAACAAGAACCCTAATTATCTAGAACATGCAATTGGATGTTTTGGTATAATTAACAGGCATAGACATGTAATAGACACACAAACAATCAAATCCCACCAATAATATCAATAAAAACATCATCCAAACACAAAAAACCCAATTCGACTTAAACCCTAGATTTCGAAAACAATTCCAACATGAAAACTGTTGTGATTAGGCATTAGGGATATGATTATATGACGTTTAAACATAATCGCCCTACGATTTCTAACCCTAAAACACAATTATACGTAAGACTTGTGATTTTCGAAAACCCTAGTTCTACAATTCTAAATTACACGAAATCTAGCAATCTAAAATCTAATTGTTAAAAAACCATATCTTAGAATAAGCTAAAAAACGTGAATACACTTACGGTTTTGTGATCAAGAACGTAGACTAAGAGTTTGATTTTGAGCCGTAAGATGAAAGGGGGCGTTTGTTTTTTGATTTTGATTTTGTGAAGAAATAAAAACGGGGGAGGGGGGTGTTTGTTTTGTTTAAACTTTTTGAAATTTTTTCAATTTGGCAATTCTAGTCCCTTAACTACTAACTTAACCATATAACATATCCTAATTATTTAATTTAACGGTTAAACGTAATGACAGTTAATGGTAAGCTAATAAAAAAGTGAAGAAAGAAATGATATGAGATGACCTTTGACGTTCCACCATTGCAAAGAAACATCATAACATCAAAGAAATATGCAAGTACACATGTTTGCACAAGATTTCGAATTTTGAAGAACATTTTCTCCCCCTAAACACTTGGTGTGAAAATATAGAAATTTTGATAAACCAAAGTGTTGACGAAGGTTGTGTACGAGCATTTAAAACATAAGAAATTGTAAAATCTTTTTGGATTTTTTGATTTTTTGATTTTGTATTTTGTTTTTGTAAAATATTTACAAAGATAGTTTTGGTATTTGACTCGGTTAATTGTTTTCAAGAAAAGATTTGAGATCGTCCGGAGTAAAACACCGCATACCAATCCGGTGAACTAGCTCAGTAAACCTTCTCGGGGGTAGTGGTTTAGTGAACAAGTCTGCCAGTTGGTATTCTGTACCCACAAAATATAACTCAATTATACCCTTTTCAACATGCTCCTTGATGAAGTGATAACGGAGATCAATGTGCTTAGAATTAGAATGCAGAACTGTGTTGCACGAGATCGCTATCGCACTTTTCGAGTCACAGTACATTGGAATCTTGTTGAATAAGTAACCGTAGTCCATTAGTTGTGTACGCATCCAAATGACTTGTGCACAGCAGGCAGACATGGCAACATATTCAGCTTCTGTTGACGATAGTGATGTGCAATCCTGCTTCTTTGATTGCCAAGACACGAGTTTATCTTCTAGAAACCGCAAACCACCAGAAGTACTTTTGCATGTATCCATACACCCTGCATGATCAGCGTCTGAAAAAGCTATTAGTTCAAAACCGGAATCCTTCGGATACCAGATCCCCAAGTTAATGGTTCCCTTTACGTATCTAAGGATTCTCTTAGCCTCATTGAGGTGACGTTCAGTAGGACTGGACTGATAGCGAGAGCACATAAATACAGCAAATACAATATCCGGTCTACTAGCGGTGAGATACATCAGTGACCCAATAATACTACGGTACTTTGTGGGGTCAACTGGTTTCCCATTTGGATCCGCATCTAACTTAGTTGTGTTAGCCACAGGAGTATTGTAAGTATCACAACTGGTCATGCCATGTTTCTTAATTATCTCAAGAGCGTATTTGGACTGATTTAAGAAAATTCCACGGGGAGACTGATGAACTTGTAGTCCCAAAAAGAACGTAAGTTCACCCATCATGGACATTTCAAAATTTTGTTTCATTAATCTGGCAAAAGCGTTTGCGTACTTTTTGTTTGTAGAGCCAAAAATAATGTCATCGACGTATATTTGTACAATTAAAATATCTTCCCCGTGTTTTTGAATAAACAAAGTTGGATCTAGTAAACCTTTAGTGAAAGAATTAGCAAGCAAGAAAGCAGTAAGTTTATTACAGACTGATGAACTTGAAGTCCCAAAAAAACGTAAGTTCACCCATCATTGACATTTCAAAATTTTGTTTCATTAATCTGGCAAAAGCGTTTGAGTACTTTTTGTTTGTAGAGCCAAAAATAATGTCATCGACGTATATTTGCACAATTAAAATATCTTCCCCGTGTTTTTGAATAAACAAAGTTGGATCTAGTAAACCTTTTGTAAAAGAATTAGCAAGTAAGAAAGCAGTAAGTTTATCATACCACGCCCTGGTGGCTTGTTTGAGACCATAAAGAGCCTTCTTAAGTCGGTAGACATGATTAGGGTGCTCTGGGTCGACAAATCCCTCTGGCTGACTAACGTATACCTCCTCAAGTAGTTGACCGTTCAGAAATGCAGTTTTCACATCCATTTGATAAACGACCATGTTTTTGTGAGCAGCGTATGCTAAGAATATTCGAACAACTTCGAGTCTAGCCACGGGTGCAAAAGATTCCTCAAAGTCAATGCCTTCCCCTTGAGTATATCCTTTAGCTACCAAACGTGATTTGTTGCGAATAACATTGCCTTCTGCGTCCAACTTGTTTTTCCAAATCCATTTTAGCCCAATGACATAAAATCCATCCGGTCGTTCAACTAATTCCCAAACTTCAAGACGTTTGAATTGGTTGAATTCCTCTTGCATTGATTCAATCCAGTTGTCGTAAGTGAGAGCTTCTTTAATATTTTTCGGTTCTTCATGACAAACTATTAGAGCATAAGTGCAATGTTCGGCATCGGAATGAAGTTCTTGTCTAGTCATAACTGGAGCTGTTGGATGACCAATAATGTTGACAATTGGATGGTCACGAGTCCAATGATGTGTTGAAGGGTGAGGGTTATGAAACTGCTGCATATTATTTGGTTCCAAGTTGCGTGTTGACGACTCAGCAATATCAGAAAGGTTCGGATTCGGTGCAAACGGATTGAAGAACGCATTTGGATCATAATTTGCAGGTTCGGGTACTTGTTGTTGGTTCAGATCTTCAGTTGGGTTGTCGGTGTTGGAAGCGATTTGTTCTTCTATTGTTGGTGATTCAGGCATGGGTGCATCGGGTGTTACTATTGTAGTTGTAGTAACCGTTGTATCAGGTACTTGAATATTATCAGGTTGAGCAGCGGAACTAGTGGATACATCGGGTGCACGTGTCTCAAATGAATCATCGAACAAAGGAGAAAACAATGTTTCCAATTCTCGACGAGTTAGTGACAACGGTTCAGCTGAAGAATCTGGAAAGTTTAGACGGTTGGTTGCGGGTCCTAAGTTGTTTTGCTCAGAAGCCATTTCTGTGAGCTCATCGAAATTAGCATGGATAGTCTCCTGAATCTCTCTAGTACGACGGTTGTAGATTCTAAAACCTTTGGAGTTTTCACAATATCCAATGAAGATACCGACGTCAGCCTTTGCCTTAAGCTTTCCAAGATCATCCCGATCATTATTCGGATAACAAACAGATCCAAACACATGAAAGTGTTGTATGTTGGGCTTTCGTTTGTGAACAATTTCATACGGTGTGACTTTGTGACGTTTATTTATCATACAACGATTTTGGGTGTAACATGCGGTAGAGACGGCTTCTGCCCAAAGATAATCTGGTAATTGAGCATTAATGAGCATCGTTCGTGCGGCTTCCACTAACGTCCTGTTGCGTCTTTCGACCACTCCATTTTGTTCGGGAGTCCGTGCAATCNTTCGGATAACAAAGGGATCCAAATAGATGAAAGTGTTGTATGTTGGGCTTTCGTTTGTGAACAATTTCATACGGTGTGACTTTGTGACGTTTATTGATCATACAACGATTTTGGGTGTAACATGCGGTAGAGACGGCTTCTGCCCAAAGATAATATGGTAATTGAGCATTAATGAGCATCGTTCGTGCGGCTCCACTAACATCCTGTTGCGTCTTTCGACCACTCCATTTTGTTCGGGAGTCCGTGCAATCGATGTTTGATGTTCAATTCCAACTTTCTCAAAATATGCATGAAGAGTTTGATTCTTGAATTCAGTTCCATTATCTGTTCTTACAATTCTTACTGTGTTGCGAAGTTGAACCTGAATTTTTGTGAGAAAGGTAATTATCATTGATGGAGCTTGATCTTTGCTTCAAAGAAAGTAGACCCAAGTCCATTTGGAGAAGTCATCGACTATCACAAGTATGTACGTTCCCATTAATCATTTGTACTCGCATTGGTCCACATAAATCCATATGAAGAAGTTGAAGAACATGATCAGTGCTCGGTTCAGGTTTGGTGGTGAGGTGTGCACGTTTGCTCTTTCCTTGTTCACAAGCGGGACATAGGTGATCTTTTGTATATCGGAACCTTGGAAGACTGTCAACTAGTTTATGGCGAGCAAGATCAGTCATAGTTCGGAAGTTGAGATGTGACATGCGTTGGTGCCATAACCAGGATTTTGTTGATTCAGCCTTTGAAAGTTGACAAATGGGAGAGGAAGCGGTCATGTCGGACATTGAAATTGTATAAAGACTGTTTCCACGTTGCCGGACATGAGATCATTTCCTTGTAGATCACAAACAAAGCATGTTTTCTCCCTGAATGCAACTTCCAGATCACCATCACAAAATTGACCAACAGAAAATAGATTGTGACCAAGGCCTTCAACATAATAAACACGACTAATTTCGATATTCCCACTGACATAGTCCCCATAGCCCATAATTGCAGTGAAATGATCATTCCTGAATCTGACAGTACCAATGAACTTTGAGACAAAGTTTTTAAGCAGTTTGAGATTGCCTGTCATGTGTCGGGAGCATCCGCTATCAACAATCCAGAGAACAATTTGCACCACCTGCATCACATGAAAGAGACGACGATGGTACAATGGTAAGGGTGGAACCCGAAGAAGTTGTGGGTTCCGTTGGGTTAGAAGCACACATGTTAACAATTTTACGAATCCATTTAAAGCTATGTGTCCTTTGTAACCAACGTTGCCAATTCCAACTAGATTTAGCCTTCTTTATATCAAATTCAGTGACAGTTGGCATGATCCTAGAGGTATTTTTCGCAACTACTGGGTTGACTGTATCATTCTTAGAAACTACACAGGGCATAAGTCCTAGCACAGATTTAGAAGCATTAGTGGGCCTAGATTTTCTGCCTAATGTACGTTTCTTAAGACGAGATAAAAGAGAATTTGCAACACATTTAGAATGATCACCAGATAACATACTCTTACGACAAAACACACATGAAGCATCAACTTTTAAAACATTCAAAGGTTCATCATTCGTTACACATAGATTAGAATTACAATTTGCCAAATCAGTATCTAAATCTAGTGCAGGATGAGTCTTATTCAAAGTCCTAGGGTGTTCTTCTACTTCAGAGGCTTCTAGTGTCTCTCTTCTACGTTGCAAAATCCTATTCTTCCATTTCATTCGTTTATGCTTGGATCTGCTAACGCTATGAGTGGCAACTATTCCTGTAGAAGTGGAAGGATCCAAATTAGACTTCTTAGTGTGTTGTGCTATATTTGTTATGTCTAATGAGTACATTCCTGGAGCAATTACATTAGTGTTGACAGATTTTCCTTTTTCAAGCTTACGTATTTTCTCTTTCAACTCAATGATAATGTGCATTTTATCTTGAATTTCACTGTCGAGTTTTCGGTTAGAATAAAAATATTCATCACGACTCTTTTGCCCAAAATCTGTAACTTCTTGCAATTCTGCAATTTCCTTTTCATATCTCAAGATTTTACTTTTAAGTTCCTCGTTTTCGTTTTGAAAAGTTGTAGAAGTTTTGAGACTTTGTAACTCCAGTTCGAAATCAAGACTTTGGTTTTGACACCATTCAAGCTTTTTGTTGAGTTGAGAAATCTCATTTGAAAGTTTGTTTTGCACATCATCGTTGTGTTTTCGGAGATTAACGTTTTCATCTTTTAATGTCTCAATTTGTTTAGACAACACCTCAACATCATCACAGTGATCATCAACAAGCATCGAAGTACCAGATTCATAAAGAGAATTCATAATCACAGAAATTATATCAGCGCTAAGAACATGTTCCAAGAGTCGATCAGCATCTTTTTGTAAAAATTCATTTTGACGTTTTTGATTTAAAATCGCTTGTTCAGTTTCTTGAAACACATTCATCATAGATGAGATTTCTTTTTGAAGTTCCTGTTCCCAGTGGCGAGCACAATGACGCAAATCTCGTGCAATTGGTAAAAACTGTTTTTGGAACACTTCTCGTTTTTCTCTCTCATGAGGAGTAGTAATAGTAAAAACCGTTATTTTAGAGTTGCGTTCAATGGCTTCATCTAATTGTTCAATGTTATCCATGAACGTGTCGAAATACTTAAGTATACGACAACGTGTAAGAAGATTTTGAAGTTTGTTATCATTTGGTAAAGGACCATTTATTTGAACCACTGGTTTAGCAGGAGCTACATGAGAAGTAACTTCTTGAGGTTTGATTATGTACCATAGTTGTTCAGATTTCTCTTTTTATCAGTAAGAGGAGGCATTTTAGAGTAATCAAAAGGTTTATTGTATGTCACATTTTCCATTTTTGATCGACTCTCTTCTTCAATTTCATATTCCTCTTCACAATCATATACAACAGTACGAACAACAGTATCGTCAAAAAGATGATCTGCACTATATAACTTTGGAATCTCATTGAGTGCTACACGTAAAAAACATGGTGAATCACTTCCAATTGCAAATCCGTGACCATTGTTTGTTCGAGTTACTGAAAACTTTTGAATAGTAGTCACTGAATTACCAGTTTTATACACAACATTTTGAAATTCTTTAAGCTTATGTTCTAATTCAACAATCTCATCAACGTATGACTTAACTTTCTTTCTTGTTTTTTGTTTATATTCCTTGAACTCAGCTTGACAATTTGACAACTCCGTTTTGGTTTTTGAAATTATTGCTTCAAGTTGTGCAATTTGTTTTTTGTGTTCAAATGCTTGTTTTTCCAGCTCAGAAGCTAAGTCAATTTTAGACTCCATAATTTTAGCAATTTGGTGTTCTAACTCTTTTTCGTGACGAGAAGATTTTAGAAAAGCAGCTTCAAAGCCTTTTTCCCGTTGAATCAGTTTTTCCGCGTTTGACAGTTGAAATTTATAGCACTCAATATCCCTAGTTAATGATGCATTTTTCTCTTTCAATCTAGCATTAAGCTCTTGACATTTAATGTTTTGAGATTGACTAGTCATAAGAAGGGACTGAATTTCTGAATTTGGACCAGACGAAGGATCAAAATGTTCAACGTGAGCATTGTTATCATTGACATTTTCAGTATCCGAATCATCAAATGTGACAACCAGGTTAATTTGAAAATCATCAAATATAACCTTTGTGTCCATTTGAGTATTCGTGTGTGTAGATAACAATGAATCATTTTGAACCTCTTGTTCCTTGTAACATTCAGATGCAGATGGGGAGGCAATTTCATGTATGAGGCATGAGTTAAGATCAGTTACCTGAGAAAGACCATCAGTGTCATAAACTGGGCCTGAGTCACTTATGTGGAGTTCATGCATGTTGGCCATCAGCATAACAGCAGCTTCCAAATCTTCCATGTCATCATCAGAATGTGCATTAGCCATGAAGCTGTTGTCATTTGCATTCGTGTTGCTGCGGGCTTCATCTTTGAGAGCAAGGAGTAATGCCTGTTTGTGATATTTACTTCCTTGAGTTCTCGGTGATGGACATGCAGTTGCCAAGTGACCTATTCCATTGCAGTTATAGCATCTGATGATTGTATTCCCTGATTCAGTATTCCCTGTGTCAACAATCTCTGCCTTTCTTTGAGGGACACCACCATTGTTCCTGAATGCTCCATTGTTGTTAAACCGTTGTCCAGAATTAGAGTTACCCATATTACCACCCGATCCAAATCTGTTACTGTTGCGATTCTGAATCTCAACGCGACCATCGTGAATGACAGCTTGATTCCTTGTATTTAAAGATCAACGAAGTCGATTGTTGGACTTGTTTGAGAATTTGCTAAAAGCCCGGGCAATGAGTGCAATTCCTTGGTTGAGACTGTTGAAGTCCTCATCATCATCGTCATCATTAGCAGTGAGTGTTGTAGACAAGGTGTCATTGTTGTCATAAGATGCAAATTGATTTGCAGGAGGGTGCGATGAAGAATCATAAGATGAATACGGATATTGATTGTTGTGATAAGCCTGTTCTGGATGATAAACATTGTGTTGTAATGGTGGAGCCGGAACATGTGATTGAGCAACAAGCGCCAAAGAGTTTGTAGTTGGGGGCTGTGAGTAGTTTCCTCTGAGAGCGCGATCATTGTCAACTTCACGTTGATGATGTTTCAGATAGTCATACAACAAACCATATGGTGTTTCATGGAGGTTTCGGGCTTGTCGAACAAATGTCACATACTTCTGCCAATCAGGACCAAGACATCCTAAGAACTTCGTGTTGACAGCAATCTTTGGTAAGATGATGTTGTGTCTATCGAGTTCATTAATGATCTTAGTGAAGCGGTGATAGTATGACTCAAGTGATTCCATTGGCTCAATCATGAAATGTGTGTATTCAATGTAAAGTTCTGACTCCATGTCCTCCTGATTCAACTGGGTTCCTTCCATTAAGAGATGAAAATGTTCCCACATTGCCTTAGCAATTTTCTGAGCATCAACACTGCGAAAGATTGGATTAGGTATGCCTTGAAGAATGTAGATCATGGCATATTCATCAGCTTCTTTGTGAAGTAGTTGTTCAGCAGTAAGTTGGGCATCAGTATAGGGTCTGTATGATTCCAGTACGGGTGGATTAGCATTAGGATCACCAGGGACATGGGTAGTCGGTGTTACAAATGGGCCTTCATTGATAACTTGTCTCATGTATTTGCCATGTGGTTTCTTGAGTAAGAAATCTTAGGAATCAACTTGACCACTGAGCATAATTACCGGGTGTGAGCATGGGTGGTGTGTCAAGTGAACCTACTTCATGTCTTGATTGTTGAGTAGTGATTACTTCACACATTTGGTCAAACCAATGAGTTTGTTTCAACGGTTGAGTGATTTGTTGTAATGGTGGAGGTTGAGGCAGTTGTTGATGTTGATGCATCATGACATGTTGTTGAGGGACCATTTGATTATATGGATATGATTTTTGAGGTTGTTGTTGTCGAAACAATTGTGTTTGATGATAGGGTTGCTGATGATGAAAGTTGTAGTACGGTGGTTGAGACATGATGAAATACTTGTGTGAAAATGGATCTTGTAGAAGGTATAAGTGTTATGCCAATTCTCGAAAACTAACCCAAGTATGTTTCCAAAGCTTAAAATGTTGAATATCTCGAAAAACAGTCAAAGTACCAAAGATTTTGAAAAAAGCAAAAGATTTCGAAAAAAGATCAAAATTTCTCGAAAAAACAGATTTATCGAGAAAATTTTATCAAAGTTTCGAGAAATTTTACTGTAGCAGGAATTAGTAAAGTTCTCGAAAATTATGAAAGGATTTCGAAAGTTTTCCAAGGATCTCGAAAATCAAAAGATTTCGATAAGCCAGAAAAGATCTCGAAAGTTCAAAATTTTCGAAAAAATTCCACAAATTTTCGAGATTATACAATATCGAAAATATCCAACAAGTCGAAGTGTTTTCTTTCTTATACAAGAGAGAAAAGCACTGAGTAACCAACGAAAACACTTACAGAGCAGTCACAAAAGATCTCGAAAGTTAGGGTTTAAAAGATTTCGAAAAAGGTACACTTTTTGGCATATTTTTGTTTTTGATAAAAGCAATCCAAAAACACGTTTTTAATCCAAGATTCTTGTACAACTAGCTTTAAAATGATGAAATCTTAAAGAAAGTTGCAAACTTGAACCACTTTTTGAAAATTTGAAAAATTTCGAAAAGTTGTACAAGTTGTACGAATCTCAAATTTTTGAGAAAACTTGAAACTTTGTTGGTTGTTTTGAGTTTGTAACACAAGTTTGAGGACAAAGATGTGATAAAAACACTAAACAAACAAGAAAGTTGCAAACTTTTTCAAAGATTAACGAGTTAAAAACCTTGTTTTGGTTCATAGAAAACAAAAACAAAAAACTAACACCTTTTGGCGATTGATACCACTTGTTAGGTCACCATAATGTAAACACAAGTATAGATTTGGTAGAAATGAGATGAGAAATAGAGTTTGGTTGATTAGATCAAATATGAAGAATAAAAGTGCAAGAGTTTCACTATGTTATTGAAATAACCAACAAGAGAATGGGATACATAGATGTCCTATTTATAGGATGGGAGGTAGGGCAACACGCCTACTCCATCCCTTCTCTTAATCGTTTGGGCTTTAGGCCCGTTGGACGAGTATTGGACTCATCCTTAATTGTTACATATTTAATCAACTTAGCAACCTATTACAAATGTTGAAATAACCGAGACTTGACTAAAATGTAGAAAAACTTAGGTTCTAACACATATTAATAATCGATTAGAAAATGAAGTACTCGAATTAAAAATTAAACTACAACATTTGGAAAAAGAAAAAGAAATTTCTATAGAATGTAAAACATGTTTAGAGGTCAAAAATGAAAACGAAAAACTTAAAGATGAAATTTTCAAACTTGACAAGTTTAAAAATAGTGGTAACTCACTTAAGAAAATAATAAGTGTTTTACAAACTTCGGGAGATAAAACCGGTTTAGGATTCACTTCAACTAATGTTTCAACTAGCAAAAATAAAAATGTAAAGTTTGAATGTGAATCTAGTACACAAAAACCACTAGAGTCAAACCCTAAGTATGTAAGTATAAAAGATAGAAAAATACCTATTGCAAGTGATGAGGATGTAAAAAGTTTTTATAAATCATCATTAAAAGCCAAAACCGGATGTTCTAAACCAAAATTAAGATCTAAAACTCCACCTCCAAATAGACCAAATAATCCTCATCTTCGGTCTAAAACCCCTCAACATAGGAGAAATCAAGGTAGACAAAACTTTTCTAATAATAGTCACCCAACGTGGAATTATCCACATCAACCAAGCTTTAACCCATGGGGAATACTTCCACCATACATGCATCCTAGTCAAGTGCAAACCATGTTTGGTTCAAACAACTTTGGACCAATGAGACCATGGGAACCAAGTGGCTAAGTTGTCACTTTTTGAAAGTATTGGAATCTCATCTACAAATGACTTCTATAAGTCAACATGGAAACTTGAAGTGTTTGAAGAAAATTTATTGAAGACTAAAAGGTACGCGTTTCTTTTAAGTTCATCATTAAAATTTATATTCTTAGATTAATAACTAGTTAGATTAATGCTTAGTTATATAGCTAGTAATAGTTACTTACTCACGCATTATGAACCCCTCTTAGTTGGCTTTTCTAGGATTAAAATAAAATTGCTTATTGTCTAACGAAATAGAAAATGGAAATCTTCTATATCTACTATTAGCAAGCTCATGGTGATGAAGTGAAATGAGTTAACTGGATTAATCGTTAATATAGAAGTAGGACTAGATCTCTCGCGTAAGAAAACTATGGATGAAACAAGCTCTCGTAGACTATGGCATTAAGTTAGATAAGTGTGCGATAACAAAGGAGCCATAGACTTAAGTAAGAATCCCGTTCAACACTCTAGGATTAAACATATAGAAATACGTCACCACTTCCTTCATGATAATGTTCAAAAAGGAAATATAACCATAGAAAAAGTCGCATCGGAAGAAAATGTTGCGGACATATTTACTGAACCCCTTAAGCGTGAATTATTTAACCACTTGCGTTTAGGATTAGGAATGATGGAGCGAATTGATTGAATTTTTAAGAATGCTTAAAACCTTTTGAAATATCAAGGTTATGGAAAAAATTTCTGTGTCAGATGGGCGGACCCCTTAAAGTTACAAGGGCGGCCCCCTTAAACATTAAGGGGACCGGCCTTATTTAAGGGGGCCGGCCATCTGTGCTTGAAAGTTTCAGTTTTCTTTTCTTTCGCTCTCAATCTGAGTCTAGGATTCTATTTTGCACTAAACCAAGAATTGGGACATTTTTCTTTTGCATAAACATACTCATAAGAAAAACCCAAATTCACTTTTGAAAATCATTCATTTAGGAAAGCTCATTGTTGAATAATGATAAAAATGTTTTATTCTAATCATGCATAATAGTCTCACTCTCGTTAATTATATATATATAATCCAATATATACATATATATAACACTTAGAAGTGAGAAAAGCTAAATCAAGGAGGTCAAAGATTGTTTTTTAGGAACATTTGTTTTCTTTTTATAAGAGTCGAAACGATCTTAACTTCACTTTTGTTTATTATAGGCATACACTAGAACAAGGTCAAGAATTACATTGTCACATTTGCTCCATCACTATTTTATCACTCACTTGTTGCCTTTGGCCTTACACTAAGATATTTGTTTTAGGTAGAATGACTTGCTTATTTGCTTTATTGCTTTATTGGTTTTGCATGGATGCTTAGTTGTGATTATATTACATGCTAATTTGCCTACCTATATACTTTTCATGCATACTTCATTAAGATAATACATGCATAGTTGCCTAAAGAGATGGACTTGCCTAAAATCAAACCTCATAACTTTTACTCATCTCAACCTCAAATATCATCTGCTAGTGCACCTAATGCACCATCTAAAACACCCTCCTACCAAGAAATTCCTTCCATGAACATCGCTTATTTACTCTCACTAATCATACCACTTGATACTCATCACCCTATTTTGATTCTCCATTTTTCCAAATACACAAACACATCTTGTCTAGCCAATCCAACACCAAATTCCTTCTATATCTCCAACCATACACACAATCCTCAAGCTCACTCAAAAGAACTCTTTCTCAACCCTCAAAATGGTCAAGCATCCACCTAAGCTCCCAACTACATACCTACATTTCATCTATCTCCTCCAAACAATCCTTTTATAGAAAAATCTCAACCTCCAAACAATAATCAATATTACACCTCACTCTCTTTTTCACCAACATTACAAAATTCCTTCATCATCATCCTCCTTGGAAACCTTGAAGTTTCGTGAAGAACTTGACCAACTCTTTGATCTTCGTGATCTCAATACTATGCACCTTGCACAACGCAATTTGCATCACACACCTTCCTCTCCATACTCAAATGGCTTACTTTACTCATCCTCACACAATTACTCCATCCACATTTGTTTCCATCCTTACACCCAAAAATACACTTTCATCTCACCCATACAATTCATATGAAGAGCATGCTCAATCTCAAAACAACAATCCCAATCTCATTCCCAACACCTCACATTTTGGTCAAACTACCAATCCACCATCATCACCTTCCTCCGAACATAAAAGGTTCGTTGAAGAGCTCTAAGAAGCTCATGAGCTAAGTGCTCTTCTTGTCATGTATCTTGCTCAACGCAACTTGGACCAACCACCTTCATCACCCTACTCAAATTGTCTCCCTCACTCTCTCCACTTAGAGCAAGTTGAGCAACATACACACTTTTGTCCTTGTTTCATTTACCTTCAAAAACAAACCATTCTCTTGGATTGAGTATCTCCTCACTAGGTCTTTTCCAACACCCTCACTAACACAAGAATCCGACCCTCAAACAAACCCTTCCGTTCCAAACTCACCACCACCAAACACTTCATATCCCTCACCAATCAACCCACCAAACTTCAATCCCATCCCATGGAGCTTACTTGAAGCCTATGGTGATACTTGTTTTTGTTGCATCCATAACCAAACCATCATCTTTGGCCGAAGAGATGTGTTACAATATATGTTTTCATATATTGAGAATTTGTTCCATCAACAACCACCAAAATATCCAAACTATCCAAACACCATTCCTNAACAACTGACTCGCTAACAGTGAAATAAAGACTACCACCACACAAAGTACCAGATGACCAACAGAAACGGGTAGTTAGATACTCCGCTGGTAGTGTGAGAGGTATGTTTCTCCAGGATTCGTACCTCCTAGAATACACATTGACAGCAAGCGTAGCATCCCTACGCCTTATGTACAAGACTTTGAAATCATCATGCGTGTCGGTGTACAAACCAACTGCATCAAGGTTATCTTTATAGAAGTCGTTGGAATATGGGGGAGGTAAGCGTTTGAAAGAGGTTGTGAGTGGGTTCGAAAGGAACAAATCGGATGTGAAATCATTGCAAACACATAATAATCCATTCAAATGTGATAGAATTTTCACGACATTGAATTGATTATCATATGATCGATGATCAAAAGGAATGGTGACGCTAGTTCCCAGCTCATAATCATGGGTTTCAAAGTTGATTGGATGAATTGAGGAGGTTTGGTGTTCAATTACGAGAACTTTCTGATTAGATGGAATTGCCGAGCGAGAACAATGTTCCCTTACAAAGGCATTTCCTGAGAGTAATGCATTCCATGTCTTACAAACACATCTGCAGCGACCAACAGCCTTTGGTGGCACCCGTGTTAGTATCCCGAATGCGATGAATTCAGTAGAAAGTTCAGGCATTGTGTGTCTTTTGTTTGTTTAAATTGTGTGTAATGACTTTAGATATAAATAATGTGTTTTTGGCGCAATAATTTGGGCGGGAAAGTTATGGAGGGAAGTTTTTTGTGGGAAAGTTTTGGCGGAAAATATTAATGTTGCAGGTGCGACTGTGCGACTTCACGTAATGTGCGAATCTAATAATTGGATTGTATTTTTTAGGATCGACATTTAATTAAGAGTACATGTCAATAAATTTGTGGTTGTTGTATAAATTAAAAAAACTTTTATCGTATGGCAACACCGCTCAATTAAGGCTATTGTATAACTTTTTACCACAAAACCCTCAAAATGTTAAAAAAAATGTGTTAGGTTAGAATTTAATTAAATGTACCATTGTAATAAATGTGTGTTTGTTTAAAATTTAATTAAAAGTACCATTGTAATAAATGTGCGGATGGTGTAAAAGTAAAACTTTATTTAATTTTCAGATGTGCGAATGTGCGACATCTTTCTAAATGTGCGAAATAAACCCTTAACGTTTTATAATGTGTTGTCCCCACGTATAACAATAAAACCTCAGTGAAAAAACTTTATCGTATGGCAACACTGCACAATTAAGGCTATTGTATAACTTTTTACCACAAAAACCTTAAATTGTTAAAAAAAAAATGTGTTAGGTTAGAATTTAATTAAATGTACCATTGTAATAAATGTGTGTTTGTTTAAAATTTAATTAAAAGTACCATTGTAAGAAATGTGCAGATGGTGTAAAAGTAAAACCGTATTTAATTTTCAGATGTGCGAATGTGCGACATCTTTCTAAATGTGCGAAATAAACCCTTAATGTTTTATAATGTGTTGTGTCCACGTATAACAATAAAACCTCAGTGAAAAAACTTTATCGTATGGCAACACCGCTCAATTAAGGCTATTGTATAACTTTTTACCACAAAACCCTTAAATTGTTAAAAAAATGTGTTAGGTTAGAATTTAATTATATGTACCATTGTAATAAATGTGTGTTTGCTTAAAATTTAATTAAAAGTACCATTGTAATAAATGCGCGGATGGTGTAAAAGTAAAACTGTATTTAATTTTCAGATGTGCGAATGTGCGACTTTGCCGAATGTGCGAAATAAACCCTTAACGTTTTATATAAATGTTTGTGTCGTAATAACAAGTGTTATTCACTTATATATATATTTATACTACACCGATCATTAATTGTAACGTCTCCCCACTTGTACCCCATGTGGCCCTTGAATTTGATTTGCCAATGTGCGATCGTGCGAATTTCGGCTGCTTCAAAAATGGGAATAAGATCTTCTTTGTACCTTTATTTATTCTGTGTACCTTTATTTATTACTACTTTTATTAACTTTATTTATTACGCTTTTTTATCATTTAAAGTAAAAAACCCAAATCATTATATATATATATATATATATATATATATATATATATATATATATATATATATATATATATATATATATATATATATATATATATATATATATTATGAATAAAATACCACGACGGTAAAAAAACCTTATTGAAAATATTTGCTTAAATTTACCACGAAACACATTGACAAATATTGAAAAAATATATGTGTTAGGTTTAAAATTTAATTAAAAGTACATGTCAATAAATATGTGGTTGTTGTAGAAATTTAAGTAAAAGTTTTATGTCAATAAATATGTGGTTGTTGTAAAAATTTAATTTTCAGATGTGCGAATGTGCGAGTGTGCGAAGTACATTGTTTCCCATGTAATATATAATCCAAGAAAAAAAATGTGTTAGGTACGAAATTTATTGAAAAGTAGACTGTCATTAAATACGTAGTGGTTATAAATTTAATGAAAAGTACCACGTCAATAAATACGTATTTGTTGTAAAGTGAATTTGATTTGTATTTTCAGATGTGCGAATGTGCGAATTATATACATATATTACATTGTTTACAATTCTAAAGTATCCTGTAACTTTCATCTTCTACACAATAAAACATGAATGGTATATTTAGAGTATTTTTGGTTTGTGAAGATTTAACGTTTGGTGCTTCACTTCCAAAAAATATTACANAACTACATTGTTTCCCATAAAATAAATAACCCAAGAAAAAAAAGTGTTAGGTACGAAATTTATTGAAAAGTAGACTGTCATTAAATACGTAGTGGTTATAAATTTAATGAAAAGTAGCATGCCAATAAATACGTAGTGGTTGTAAAGTGAATTTGATTTTTATTTTCAGATGTGCGAATGTGCGAATTATATACATATATTACATTGTTTACAATTCTAAAGTATCATGTAACTTTCATCTTCTACACAGTAAAACATGAATGGTATATTTAGAGTATTTTTGGTTTGTGAAGATTTAACGTTTGGTGCTTCACTTCCACAAAATATTACGTACGCAGAACTTGTTAATGTCGCCAGGAACAAGTTCAACATCGGGCAAGAGTATGATACTGTCCTCTCTTACAATGTTGGAAATAATTGCGTCCACATAGTTGACGATGATGATATGGCGTTTTTTAAATATCAAGTTACGAAAGGGAAATCCACCATGTTGCATACGGTATATATTAAGAAGATTGAAAAATGCTTAAAGGTAAATGCTTCTTCATCTAATACTTTTGAATTCGATCTTAACCTTCTTCATAATGGATGGGATGAATCCGGTGCGGAATATTACAACACGTATAATCAACCTGAAAATGAAATTTACCAAAATACCGAACCTGTTTTATCAAACGACCAAGTTGATCATAAATGGAAAAGTAACACATTTACCTATATGCCTCCTCCCCCCGAACATCCAACACAACCTATTAAAATGCCAAAAGTAGGGGTCGCGACAAATTGCAAAAAAATTATAAAAACGGGTGATGAATTTGATAATAAAGAATTATGCGCGGCAGGCATTGGTGAAAAGGCTCTTTTAGAAGGTTTTCAATTTAGACCAAGAAAATCAGATATGTTTAGGTATGATGTAGTTTGTAGGGCTGACGATTGCGAGCGGAAGATAATTTCATCTTTGGCGCCAGATAGTGGGAAATGGGTAGTAGGAAAAGTAAACGACGTTCACAATTGTGACAGAACATAACTCTTTCCCGATCACCGAAATGCAACCGCTAAATTGTTGGGTCATTTGTTGATACCGAAGATGGGAGATCCTAGTCGGGTATATAAGCCAAAGGACATAGTAAATGACATCAACCTTGCATACAACATAGACGTTTCGTACAAAAAGGCATGGGGTGGAAGAAATATAGCATTGGAGACGTTGTCCGGTTGCCCGAAAAATTCATTTTCACAATTACCGTATTATTGTTATAACCTAAAGTTGAAAAACCCGGGATGGGTAACGCATATTGAGACAGATGATGAAGACCGATTTGAGATGGTTTTTATAGCCTTTGGCGTTGCGGTAAAATTTATGACTATATAATTAACTTTTCTTTTTAATATGTAGTGTATATTATTATTGTAAATCCAATACTTTTTTTTTAATGTTCTAGATTCGGGCTTTCTTGGATCATTTGCGCCAACTAATTATAATTGATGCAGCTCATCTTAAAGGAACATACCTTGGTACAAATATGCTCGCCGTTGGAATGGACGGAAATAATCAGATTGTTCCACTTGCGACCGNGTTGTAAAGTGAATTTGATTTGTATTTTCATATGTGCGAATGTGCGAATTATATACATATATTACATTGTTTACAATTCTAAAGTATCCTGTAACTTTCATCTTCTACACAATAAAACATGAATGGTATATTTAGAGTATTTTTGGTTTGTGAAGATTTAACGTTTGGTGCTTCACTTCCAAAAAATATTACGTACGCAGAACTTGTTAATGTCGCCAGGAACAAGTTCAACATCGGGCAAGAGTATGATACTGTCCTCTCTTACAATGTTGGAAATAATTGCGTCCACATAGTTGACGATGATGATATGGCGTTTTTTAAATATCAAGTTACGAAAGGGAAATCCACCGTGTTGCATACGGTATATATTAAGAAGATTGAAAAATGCTTAAAGGTAAATGCTTCTTCATCTAATACTTTTGAATTCGATCTTAACCTTCTTCCTGATGAATGGGATGAATCCGGTGCGGAATATTACAACACATATAATCAACCTAAAATGAAATTTACCAAAATACCGAACCTGTTTTATCAAACGACCAAGTTGATCATAAATGGAAAAGTAACACATTTACCAATATGCCTCCTCCCCCCGAACATCCAACACAACCTCTTAAAATGCCAAAAGTAGGGGTCGCGGCAAATTGCAAAAAAATTATAAAAACAGGTGATGAATTTGATAGTAAAGATTTATGCGCGGCAAACATTGGTGACAAGGCTCTTTTAGAAGGTTTTCAATTTAGACCAAGAAAATCAGATAGGTTTAGGTATGATGTAGTTTGTAGGGCTGACGATTGTGAGTGGAAGATAATTTCATCTTTGGCGCCAGATAGTGGGAAATGGGTAGTAGTAAAAGTAAATGATGTTCACACTTGTGACAGAACAGAACTCTTTCCCGATCACCGAAATGCAACCGCTAAATTGTTGGGTCATTTATTGATACCGAAGATGGGAGATCCTAGTCGGGTATATAAGCCAAAGGACATAGTAAATGACATCAACCTTGCATACAGCATAGACATTTCATACAAAAAGGCATGGGGTGGAAGAAATATAGCATTGGAGACGTTGTCCGGTTGCCCGAAAAATTCATTTTCACAATTACCGTATTATTGTTATAACCTAAAGTTGAAAAACCCGGGATGGGTAACGCATATTGAGACAGATAATGAAGACCGATTTGAGATGGTTTTTATAGCCTTTGGCATTGCGGTAAAAATTTATGACTATATAATTAACTTTTCTTTTTAATATGTAGTGTATATTATTATTGTAAATCTAATACTTTTTTTTAATGTTCTAGATTCGGGCTTTTTTGGACCATTTGCGCCCACTAATTATAATTGATGCAACTCATCTTAAAGGAACATACCTTGGTACAAATATGCTCGCCGTTGGAATGGACGGAAATAATCAGATTGTTCCACTTGCGACCGGTGTATCTCAGGGCGAGACTGGGAGATCGTGGACATGGTTTTTGACCCACTTGAAAGAATGCATCGGCGAAGTTCCAGATTTGGCTATAATATCGGATAGAAATCTAGGAATACAACAAGCTTGTCAAACAGTTTACCCAGATGCATTTCATGGCTTTTGTTGTAGGCACTTGGAGTTGAATTGCAAGTTTGGACAAACTAACATGCTTAGGGCTTTATATTGGGAGGCATGCAAATCTTACACAACTGACGAATTTGCTCATTATTTTGCACAAATTGAGCGAAAAAGTCAAGAAGCTCACCAGAAACTATTGGAAGCTGGAGTTATGTACTGGTCTAGGGCATATTGCCCAGGAAAACGTTACAATTATATGACTTCGAACAGCGCAGAGTCAATCAACAATTTAACAAGACACGTTCGATATGCTCCTATTTCAATGTTAATGGAACACTACAGAGGGCTTGTACAGTCATGGTTTTGTGATAAACAAGAAACGTACCAAGGTATACATAATTAAATTATGTTATATATCTATATTGTTTAGGTTTATTATTATTATTAGCATTTAAATTATTATTATTATTATTATTATTATTATTATTATTATTATTATTATTATTATTATTATTATTATTATTATTATTATTATTATTATTATTATTATTATTATTATTATTATTATAAACCACCACTTTTATTAAAAATTAATAGGATTTTACAAGAAATTAGTGAGGAGCCGAGAAACCAACTGGGCCCCCACATCTCTAGCAATAGCAAAACTAATCCTATTAAAAATATGAGCCGCGGCCCGCGCTCCAGTGTCTTGAGTCATAGAGAAACGTCGAATACGCTTTAGAAGGGTAACTGCATCTTTCTCAAGTTCTCCCAAAGAGGAGAAAGAAAAGGGGAGAAAACCCATATCCGAAATCCACGCATTTAGCCTCGTACTTGACACGTTTACATTGTGCGGCTTCAATAACCGCACGACCTGGCATAAAATCAATCATACCAGATTGTGTCAAGGGTGACGACCCCGTAAAATCAACACAGACATCAAGCCCACCATCCCAAGAGTAAAGTAATATATCAGCTGGGCGTAAAGATCTGTCCCTATCACCATAAAGCCCAATATCCACCTCCTTACGAGCTGAAATTCCGGACCGAGAGCATATATCAACAAGAACATCACGCACAATATTATGCCGATGTTTAATGCCAACAATACCCGCACAAGAAACCGCGTGATCCCCATAAAT
>LBNU01005733.1:56998-72362 GCA_014162995.1 Artemisia annua | reverse complement strand
TCCCAAGAGTAAAGTAATATATCAGCTGGGCGTAAAGATCTGTCCCTATCACCATAAAGCCCAATATCCACCTCCTTACGAGCTGAAATTCCGGACCGAGAGCATATATCAACAAGAACATCACGCACAATATTATGCCGATGTTTAATGCCAACAATACCCGCACAAGAAACCGCGTGATCCCCATAAATATCTCCAGTAAAAACCCTAGAACAGGCTGAACACGGTACCTGAACAATGAAAAGAGGAGCACCCAGCCGATAGCACAACACACAACGGTATGTCCGGGCATTCGTCCCAATCCAGATATTATTATTATTATTATTATTATTATTATTATTATTATTATTATTATTATTATTATTATTATTATTATTATTATTATTATTATTATTATTATTATTATTATTATTATTATTATTATTATTATTATTATTATTATTATTATTATTATAACCATCACTTTATTAGAACCATAAAAATTTACATGAAGTTGGATGGGAGTCTAGACACAAGCTGTGCTCCCACTCCTTTCTGAATACAAAAGTTTATTCTATGAAAAATAAAAGCACCACTTTTAGCATTATTTGAGTGGCTAATGGCAATAGACTTAATACGTGAAAGTGTGTCTAAAGCCTCCGTATCAAATTCCCCGAATGTAGAGAAAGCAAATGGTAAGAACTTGTATCCGTTGTCCTCACATTTCAACGCATACTTTCTCTTTTTCTTCTCCACAACATTATGCAAGGCTACCCCAGGAGCCCATGAAGTCGCCCCAACACCCGCAAATGGAGAGATACCAGTCACATCCAAGCATGCATCTTTACCTTGAAGCCAATTAAATAATAACAAGTCTGCAGGTCGTAGCTCTTTCCCATCCTCCGAAAGGAACCCCATGGGAGCCTCCTTACGCACCATGATCCCAACCTTAGAACATATATCAACAAGTATATCACGTACCAAATTATGCCTAAACTTCACGCCCACTTCACTAGAACAGTGGACCGCATGATCTCCCCATTTGTCCATACGATGCACATTACAACTCGGGCAAAGGCTACCTTCGGAGAACATAGGTACAGTAAGCCTGTAACCCAACACAGATCGGAATTGGCGATGGTTCATCCTCTGTCCCAAGCCGTCAATAGGGATTGTGAAAAGAAAATCCTGTGCATGTGGGGCGCGTATGCAGTTGAGAATAGCCACCTGTCTTGGACTTAGCGAGTACTTAGAAACAAGGTCTTTCTCAATGACACCAAAATAACACTTTGCCAAGGTTTTCATCATTTGGGGGGCAGAAGCGCCATTAGTGACAGAGAGAGCGTCCATGTTACAAGTAATGTTGAAAGTATCAAGAGCATACTGAAAAGAACGACCATAGGATACATTACCAGTTTTAGACAGTATCTTGTCCTGTAGATCACTCGTTTGCATGCGAGAGGCGAGAAAAGCATACTGGATAATGTCACTTGCTGAAAGGATACCAAGACCACCCAACTTGATTGGAAGAGTGGTTAGCCGCCATTGCCAATCACCAAACCCCGGCCCTGAGGCGGTAACTATCTTCTCCAAAGAAGTACGTAACGATTGATCAAACTGAACCTGGGCCTCGTGTAAATACAAAGGGGAGCATGTCCTCAAAGCATAAGATAACTTTGCAACCCCGGCACAACTGCGAAGAAGAAGGAGCTCACATTGGGGATCATGGAGTTTGTGGATTGCCTCCATTAAGGTGATGGTTTTAGAAACCCTTTTCAAAGCCAAATCCCGACAAAAACTATCATCCAAACTGACTGAACCCCCAAGAAGTTTGACACCATTGAGCGGACGAGAGATATTTAAAGGAAAAACACCCTCTACCCTACTTCTAGGATCCTCCACAGGCCAGAAGAGTTCAGTTTTATCAACATTCAATAACAAACCACGAGCCGGACCATTTGTCTTGATGATGTCAAGTGCCTTAGCAACCATAAGGGTATCTCCAACAATAGTACCGTCATCAAGATACCAAGCCTGAAGGGTAAGCTCACAAGACTGATTAATAGACTGAACCAACGGGTGCAAAACAAGGGCAAACAACAAAGGACCTAATGGATCCCCTTGTTGAACCCCTTGACAAGACCAAAGGATAGAGTCATCATAGTAAAGCCTAGCAGGTCGGGCATAACAAAACTCAACCCAAGGAGCAATGGATGGGCAACGCACTCTGGCTTCATGGAGTAATACACTCCTATCAACAAGATTGAAAGCATTCTTAAAATCCACCAAAAGCATAGAAAGCCCAACCTCATTACCCTTAGACTCAATGAGCCTATTCACAGAATGCAAAACAGCCTCACAACCACCAGGAACACCAACACCAAATTGAAAGTCCTGTAAATAAGTATTCAAAGAGTTACCAATAGAAGAAGAAGCCACCTTAGAAACAAGCCTTCTCCATACAGTACCAACAGCAATAGGGTGTATACCACCACCAGGCTTAACCAAGGGTGTCAAGGGGGCACTAGCAATATATTCCCCCAATAGAATAGGACACTTTCCACTGAGAAACAGGTTTACAACACCGGTAATAGAACCTAGAAGATCATCAGCAATAGCGGAAGCAGCCCCTCCTAAAATATCCATTAAATGTTGTGCTCTAAGCCCGTCGCGACCACATGATGTCCCCTTGGGGAAACTACGAATCCTATTCAGCACCAAGTCTTTATGGACAAAAAGGGCATCCCCACCAAGTAGAGAAGAAGATGAAGTTGGGGGTGGGGCATACGGGTGTTTGGCCTCTAACTCAAGCAGGGTGTCAGGAGTAGATGGGGCGATACCAGAAGAAGTGAGCACCTTAATAGCAGCAGTGTAGTGCCCATCTCCAAGTTTACGTTTACATTGAGCGAGGTGAACTTCATCATGGTCTTTGAATTTCTTCCCCCCACTTAAGGTTGGAGTTACTCTAGTCAAACGATCCATTACCAAAGCAAACCTGTCTGCGGGATCCCTCCAACTAAGAATAGCCTGAGAAATACATTCAAACTGACACCGTTCTCTTTCACCAGATCGTCGTTGAGCTCTGTTAGTTGGCACGAAAGTAGTCAGAACACAACATGGCAGGATAAGGAGTTGCACCCATACCGATAAATCCCCCGGACAAGCAATGACCTTGTCTAACGCACTTCGAAAAATCTTAGCAAACCCAAGCCGCAATCTAGGAGGGATACATTTAACCGTGCGTAACTTCTTAGAGAAAACACGACTAAGAAGGTCAATGTCAAAACAAGTGGGCTCAACACCGAGTGAGGGCAACACAGAATCGACCGCCTCAACACCAACAACATCTTCACCATCAATCACATCCACAACTGGTCTAAGAGGCATAGGGATACCAAATATCGCAACTTCATCAAAACTAGGTGCAAGAACCACATCACCATCAATATGTTTACAATTCTTACTAAAGGTGTGGGTACTAAAACACTCACCACAAAGCCAAATGCCCGCCTGATGAAGTGCTTGATCAAATGCAGAAAATAAGGAAAAATCGCTCGCAACACGTGTTTTATGCGAAGCCTTCAAAACATCAGTTTTAAAATGTCGAGCACCCAAGTGATCAATAAAATATTTCTTAGTAAAACCTTTACCATTACCACTTCTACACCCCTCAAAGCCTTGTAGAGGACAAGATATCCGTGTTGCAACGTGGCTAGCCATAATGAAGGATATAATACTTAAACAGAAACAAGTAGCAAAGTAGTAATCCCCTATAAAGAAAATGCCAACCACTACCAAAGCAATAGCCAACTGATCAAGCAAGAATCACCACTTGCACCGTATCCTAGCCACCACAGATGAGAAGGCCACGACACAACAACAGTACCACAAAACCGTTCGCAACTTCACAAACCCGGAAAAAAAACACAACAGCAACGAACCTTAATAGAATCTGATAGTATGATCGTGACAGAACACACAATCACAACCACCAAACTAAATAATCCCAGCAATTGTTCTGAAGAAACAAAACATACGCAGCCCAACAACGTAACCAAAACGGGTCTCGAAACGAAACCCTAAAATAACTATACAGGAAGAATAAAAGAAAACCCTAGAACAGCATGTCGTATCACGAACAAAGGAAATAACCAAGATCCATGAGAGCTATTGAATCAAAGGATGAAGCGGGACCAAGATATTCAGGAAGGATAACGAAACGAGATCGCCATATTCGCCCCTAGTGGAGAGAGCAAACCGTTATTGTTGTTGTTGTTATTGTTATTATTATTATTATTATTATTATTATTATTATTATTATTATTATTATTATTATTATTATTATTATTATTATTATTATTATTATTATTATTATTATTATTATTATTATTATTATTATTATTATTATTATTATTATTATTATTATTATTATTATTTCAATATTTAGGTGCACATGCGGGTGACCTTAGTGACTGGGCAACCGCAAAAGTGAAGGACAGAGTTTTTAAGAGTGCTAATTGGTCAGTGAAAGCCATCGAACATAGAAGGATTTACGAGGTAGATGATCGTAGAAAGAGACATATTGTAAAGTTCAAGGAAAATACATGCACGTGTCAAAAATGGCAACTATCTGGTTAGCCATGTGGTCATGCTATAGCTGCTTGTAGATTTCAAGGAATGACGAGTTTTAATCATTTGGCGAAGAAATGGTTTAGAACAACTACACTAAAAGCTACATACCAAGCGTTGGTATATCCTCTTGGAGAAATTCAGAGTTGGGAGCTTCCAACTGACTTGCAGGTTGTAAAGCCACCGAGTATGGCTACATGCCAAGCTGGAAGACCAAAGATAGGATTAGATCACAAGGTGAGGAACCAACAGAGAATTCATGCCAAAGGTGCGGTTCGGCTGCTCACACACGAGGAGAATGTAATGCACCATTGCCAAAAAAAAAAGAAGGTAAATTATAAGTGTAACATAAAATTTTATTATTTTGTATTAGATTATTGTTAAAGATATTAACTTATTAATTTTGATTGATAAATTATAGGCAAGCAAAAAGAGAATGAGAGCCTCGATTGACCTCCAAAGACTACCACAATACACACACGGAAGCTCACAAGGATCACGATACCCACAAGGAAGCTCACAAGGATCACAACCATCAATGTCACAAAGCTACCATCTTGATAACATGGCTGACCTGTGATTGAAGTTAACTCTAGAAGACATTTTTTTTTGTTTTAGAAAAAAAACCTCTATCTATGTACTTTAAAGTTTGAGACATCTATCTATGTAGACCTGTTAAGGCATACATCTTGGACAAGATTTGCAGACTTTGATAGCAACAGTCGTAATCCAATTCAGTTTTCCTACTTTTGTTGTCCGATAACGCAACAACATGCTTATAACATTCACACATATTTGATAAGCTATAAGCTAACATGGTCCATACTTGATAGCTAAGTGTGTACAATAACAAGAGTTCAAAACTATTAGTTTCAAATACAGTTTATCTTGTTTTCGAAATAATAACGGATCAAGCTCTCTCGATATGCAAGTGCTGCCTGGGTTGGATTATCGACATGCAAATGAATTCCATGAGCCAACCTGTATAACCAAATTTGTATCCAAAAGTGATTTCAGCCTTCTGCTTTTACATCAAAAAATACATAATTTCGTAGCCTAACTAGATTAAAAAAAATGATGTCCAAGAAAATTGAATATGCACAGTTTCTACCTAAGAAAATGGCGGAGTTTTCAAATGAACTTATAACGAAAGAAGACATAAAACTTCNGCCAAGGTTTGAGATCTCTACATTTCTGGATCATATAAGGAGTTAACTGGGAGTTTGTTCTTCTGAGTTGATCCAGGGTAGGAACTTTCACATCATGATCTACATCCTTAAATTCCGGCCTTAGTACTAATTCATACTGCCTCTTCTTTGATACAAAATTTTTTTCCAAAGCACGTTGCATGTGAGGGGCCTTGAAATTCTGGTTTCTAAGCTGCACATTTTTTTCCTCTTCCTTTAGGACTCTCATCCTCTCTTCCCTTTGTGCAGATAAACGTCGTATCTCAGCCTTCTACTTTTCAGCTGCTACGCGTTCTTGCATAGCCAAAAAAACACAATCCTTCTATAGCACAAAATACAAATACAGACCAACTTAGAATTAACTTTAAAAGACAATATACATATGTTATTGTTAAAATTGTACAGACCTCTTCGACATCTTTCTCCGATAATTTATCATCTTTCAGAAACTCATCATGAATTGCTGACTCAAACAAATCTAGGAAATTTTGATTTAAATTTGTGCAATACTCATCACCAAGATCAGTATCTTTGTAATGATTGTCGAATTTATCCTGAAAATATATTAAGTAAAATGTAAGCAAAACAGAAAACTAAACTATTGTGATATTCATGTAAAGAAAAATTAAATGATAATTACCTTTTCCGGTTCTTTGTGCTCTTTCTCATCAACTTTGTCCAGTGAGTCATGAATATGTCCAACCTTCATTTTTCTCTTAATATACTGGGTAATACAAAAGATCAAGTACATGAATCAGTGACTAAACATTTTGGATAACGAATCATATAGTTAAGGGTATAAACAAACCTGAATAATGGTTTCAAGTTTGTAGACCCGTGATCTCAAACTGTTGACCTCTGCAGGTAACATCAACAAACCATTACATATACCTTGCAATGTCCTAACACGATCTTGAAGAGTATCACAAGACTCTGGCGCTGGAACTTCATTGTCTATACGATGTATTTTCAAACGGAGTTCTGCTCGTTTACGCAGATAATCTTCAAAAAGCCCTCCATGGTTAACAACAGGCGCAGGTCTCGGTGCATACCAGTTAAAAAACCTAATGCCTTTGGTGTACCATTCTGAATGCGCCTCAGCTTTCGTAGGATATAGATCATGGAATGTTTCTTTCACCTAACAAAATATACAAACAGAAAGTGGATAAGCGTTAACCATAATCATACTCAAATAGTAGGAATGGATATCACAAAATGAACACTTGCCTCGGGAAAAAGCTGCCCGAAAGACTCCAATTCTTGGGTAGGCACCTTCCTAGAGCATGAAAGTGCTCTTGGGATAACATCGATGTCCTTACTCCACCAACGCAAGCTTTGGGTAGAAATCTCTAAAATCCATATCTGAAAAAACAAAATATGTTAAAAGAATTACTAGTAACATAAAAATAATTTAATAGAATAATTTGTAGTACATAATTCTGACCTTGAAACAAAAAACAAACCCAGCCAAAGAATATTCCAACTTCCGTTTTGAGTTGATATTTCGAATGGCATCATACAACTGTCTCCAAATGTGTTCCCCCCAAGGAAAGTCATTCCAGTTTTGAAAGTCCTCAACCATCCTAAGATATGTATCATCCACCACAGATAATAGGTCACGCCCCATAAATATGACTTGAAGTGATAACAAAAGACAAACTCGTACCGCGTCTTCATCAGATAATTTTGTAAAAAGCTCTTCATCCTCAATCAAACATAGGAGATCTATGGTTTTTAAATTCTCCCCTACCTTATTAGGAAATACACGATCACGAAATATGATATCACCACTTCTAAACTTACGGAAACTAGGCAATCCAAATTTAAAACCAGTTATGAGGTGAAATCGACGGCGTCCAAAATGCAGATGATGTCCATTAACAACATAAATTAGTGGCAAATCATAGTGCTGATCATCAGACTCAATTTGTTTTTGAAGCATGTAATGTATAAGTCTAACTTCGCTCTCAAGGTAATTTAAATCCAACCATGGACCAAAGCATGTTGACCGAAACAGTTCACGACGATTTTCAGATAATCTGTCTTTAATCAATTGGAAGTAATGCAATTTGCTTCGGATGTGAACCTTGGCAGCATATTCCTGTATGAATAAACAAAACTGTGACTTATAACAAACAAATTTCATGGCAGGTACTATCGCTAAATAAATGCTCCTTTCCAGAAGTTGAGGTATATGTATTGAGTGTAACATGACAAATGGATAGACAACTTTCAGGCTTATATAGGCCCCCAAAAAATTTCATCCACAATCATGAGCTATTCTAGGAGGGCATTTGCAATCACCAATGCCTTAATAATGCCTTGGTCTCAAACTACATGAGGTCAATAACCCACATAATAGCTATGGCTCCCTCCTATCATCCAATGACCTATAATGTTTCAAGAATGACATCAGTTTATTTAAGTTAGACTTTTCTAAGCTTAATTATCTAAGGCATTTTACTACCAAGGCTATTTGCTTGAACCAAGGCTCCTACTTAATCAGAATAGCATTCATATCAAACTGCCAATGGAGTAAACATATAACTGCTATCCTGCAAACTCATATTACAACATCGATAAACTGAAGTGTAGAACTAAGGTTCCTACCAATACAAACAAATACAAGAAAATTGGTAAACTGTTGTACATTACACAAACCAACTTATCATTATATGAGATACAAAACAACAACTAAACATTGTTCATAAGAAAACCCAAATGATTTGGATTTTATTGTACTAAGACCCTCATCTTTGTTCAATCCGTAAACTTCCCTTCTTAATTCTTCGAGTGTTTCACTTGGCAATTGCATATTTGGTGGAGCACTTGGCCCATACCTCTCATATATCTCTGGAAAGATGACCTCACTGAGTACCATTACTGACCAACCCCAGTCATCAAGGGTATGCTCTAACTTCAATCTTTTACCATTACCCTATTGCAAATATATACACACATTATGCAAATTTACAAGTTGTAACTATTCCACATTCACACAACACTACAAGTCCATAACTACTTTCCGAGAGTGTCCATTCTGCGAGGGCATTTGCAATCACATTACGCCTACTAACATGTCACATTACGCCTACTAACGCGCTTAACATTAGGCCTACGGTCACAGACTATGACCATCTAACAAGCTTACAATCACCACTAAAAATGAACTCAATGTATTATGCCTACAGTCATAACTAAATCATGGTGTTTTAAGTTTAGGCTAATTTCAACAGCTAACCAATGGGTGTTTTAAGACAAGAAGATTTTAAAACAACAAATAAACTATGAAAATATGATTAAATTATGAAAGTTACTGGGTTTTTAAAACAACAAATAAACTACGGATTAAACATAACCAACAACTAATTAAGGGAAAAACTTACCATTTCAATGTATGATTAAATTATGAAAGGTTATTGGGTCTCGGTTCATCTATCTCCTATGCAAATCGAAATGTGCGAATCGAAATCCGGTTGATGTTTTTAGAAATGTGTGTGTTTTTAGAAATCCGGTTGATGCTTTAGAAATGTTTTTAGAAATAATTAATATTTGAAATAAATAAATAAAAATGGAAATAATTAAAAAAATTGTCAGGTCAAATCTTTGGAAAGATTTTTTGGTCTTTTCCAAGAAGTATTGCACATGGGCCAGCCGAAATTTGCACGATCGCACGTTTAGAATTCGCACGTTTGCAAAAATAAGTCAAAGGCCACGTGGGGGGACAAGTGATAGTGGGGTGGGCCCGCAAATGATTGGTAGAGCCCTTTGTCTGGGACACGTGTCACAATGCTGCTGGGGTCGCATGATCGCACGTTCGCACTTGACCAAATTGGGAAGAGATGTTGGGATTGTATTATTTAAGGAAGTTGGATATAAAAATGTCCCTTTTTTGGGAATTTGCCCTATATAAAATAAGGCACCGAGATACAACTTCCTCACATAAGCTCTAAGACTTATCACAATGGCCACTGTTTACGTATGATATGTAAATCAATATTAAGAGTGGATTGGGATGATTGCATTGTTTGTTTTTCCGTGTTGAACGGTAAGTACCCGATGAGCTGATAAAGATCAAGAAGCTCGGGTAACACTTAAATAAATCATGTGTAGATTGCGTGCAAGGCAGTATTTGCCCAATTGTGTGAAACTTGTTAAGTTTGTGTATGAAACCTTCTATTTATATAGAGGCTTGTAGGGTTTAGAGATAAACCCTTAAGGAATGATCAACGGTCATAAGGAGTCCACGCGTTGATCATCTGATGAGCAGACAAGGAGGACAGTGGTCTCTCCTCCTTGGCTCGTACAAAATGGTGCTTTTCATGTGTGGGAATCGTAGGAAAATCCTTTTTTTTTTTTTTTAGTTAGCTATCTTTGGGATTTGATGTCTTGCTATTGTCTTTTCGACTGTAAGCAGCGTCATCCTGACTTTTATTGAGCGGTGTGTTTGACTCGTCCCTTCAACTGTAAATGACGTCTATGCTGACGTCAACTGTACTCGCATCCTTTTAGGGTGAGTATCACATGCCCCACTAAATATTTTTGACCCAATGGGCTATTGCCAATTGCAATCGATTGATTCATTTTCTTTGCCGATAAATAGGGATAGAAAAGTGGGGAAGTTACAATTGTAGTGTGTAAGTTTCTTTTACGTTTCCCATTTTCCAATCTCTTCCGAAACCCTAAAAACTTTCTTTTAAGAAATTTTTCGTAGGTTTTTTCTGAGTGGTGTATACGAAGGCTAGTTGTCGTTCTTGCATAACAAGAAGAAGTGTTTCTTCAATTTGCTTTTTGGTGTAACTGAAGGGTGTTGTTTAAGGTGTAACTAACTCGGTTGTTTGATGAACTATTAAACGTGTTGTTTAAGGTGTTATCTCGGTTCGAGGTTGTGATTCGGACAGAGTTTTGTTAAAAAACACTAAGAGTGAACCGAAATAACCCTAGAACCTTGATAGTTACTATTTCGGTTTTGTAATGAACTAACTTGGTTGTGTTATCTTGGTCACTAATCTAAATTTGGGTAGAGTTTCATTTAGAAATTATAAAGGAGAATCGAGCTACTCTAGAACCTAGACAGTATGAAAGTAATCGGAGATACAAACCGAGGTATCTTTATCTCGGTGACACGCATGCAAGTAGTGGAATTTCCAAGGGTGACGTGGACCGAAATATTTTGACAAAAGACCGAGCTATCCAACCGGGATACAAGTTATCTCAGTAAAAAGTACCACGTTAGTGGAGAGAAAGTACTATTTGGACTACTGAGGTACTAGCTAAAAACATAATGCTTAACAAAAATCGACCAAATCTTCAATTTTGATGTTTCTTGACCAATTCCAAACCGACAAAATCTAACCAAAACCCATTTAAAGCTTTTAAATGTAAGAGTTTTGAAATTTATCCGTAAAGTTTTAAGTTTTAATTTTGAGATCTATCTCGGTTTAGTTCGTAAGTATTAAAAAGGTTTTAAAAACAGTTTTGATCGTGATTTTTGTACAAATCTCACTCAATTTTGTATTGCTCTGATACCAATTGTAGGTCACAAGTAATATCAAGAATCAAGCCACAGAATCAAAAAATGAAGTGTTGGATAAAAAAGAAAAAAAATAAAAAAAATAGAAAATAAGAAACTCTTATTATTTGTACATGCGAACCGAAATACATGACATGAGAATTCCACCCCTCATGTTGTCAAGAAGGGGTAGTTATACAACAAAAGCTCTAGGTTTGACTGGTTGACTATGTATGTATAATATGAGGTATGGTTATCACCTCAAAAGCCAACAGAAATTGTTGAGTTAAGGACCAAGAATGATATTACTTAGAAAAACCTGAAAAAAGATATAATCGCTAAAAAAAATGTTTAGAAAAAACTTTATCATCTTAATAATAATTAAATGTGAAGATAAGTTTCAACGATGATTTTAGTTTAAAAAATTTTGAAGAAAAAAATTAAAATTTGATATAAGTAAAATAAATAAGAATTACTGGAAAGAAATTAAAAAAAAAGTTGTTTTACTATAAGTATAAATTGTGATATTACAATTATATTAAAAAAAATCTGGATAATTTTGATTAGCCACCCTACTTTTTACTATGAATCAGATGGTTGACCAAATTGACTTCTGAAATTCATCCGCACCATCCTTGCTTAAAACCCCACTTCCCACCCGATCATCACATTTTTAGTTGTTCATGTATCCACATTTTTTACCTAGTGTTGGGTAATCGTTTGATCATATGTAAATTTCCAGCTAATATACAGGGTCGTTCCGTGAGATTCGGTGGCACTGTGCCAAATTCTAAAATGGGCCCTCTAAAATCATACTTCGCAAATTATGCATTTGTTATTGTATCGATCAAACAAAAGTTTCCAAATATTATTCAAAATATGCAATATTGTTTAGCATTGAGTTTGTAAAATAATATTTTATGATAATCGGTAGTGTCTATTTTTTTAATACAATATATAATAAGGAAATTAGCCATGCTTTTATTTTTCAAAAATGTATCTTAGTATAGAGCTATGACCTTCCCTTTTTCTAAAATAATGTTCGTAGCTACAATATAGATTTGGGAAAATTACACGGATAGGTAACGAACTTTGAAAAATTTTCAATGTTAGGTAAAGAACTTTCTAAAATATTAATATAACATATGAAACTTGTTGTAACCGTTAAAGTTATGCAATAAGTGTCACTTTTGCAACCTGTCACTTGTTAAACCGGTAACTTTCACAAAAAGACAAATTGATGATGAAGAATCCTATGAACAAGAAACTTAAAACAGAGATGTGGCATCTGTTAATGCAGTTTTTGACACTCAAGAATCTGTTGCAGGACCTCAAGTTGCAGATGTGGCATCTGAATCAATCAAGGGCAAATCACAGGCCATTGCTAAACCAAACAAGAGGGGTACCAAAAGACAAGCTCATGATGATCCTTTGAGGATTTACCACAAAAACAGGGGTAGATCTGAGAGGATTTTTGAGTAGAAAATGAAGAAACCTTGTTTTGGTCTAGATGGTGAAGGGTCAACACCAGAATCAGCTTTGTCTGTTGATGAGCCTTGAAAATAGTTTATATTTGCATTATCAAATTTGTAATATTTTGTACTTTTGTAGTGGATGTATTAAACTATGCACAACTAGCACAACTTTTGTTAAAGTTGATCCCCAAAAACTATGTGTCTGTCCCCCCAACCATTACAATTTGATTAATGCAAATGTTATTTAGTTTATATATTCTATGTTTATTTATGTAAATGCAGTCAATTCAGTCAATGGTTTATTCAACAATAGAATCTTACTATTCTCCTTGTGAACCTGCAATATCAAAAGTGACCACATACTAACTGCAATATTGTTCCAGCTTTTACCATCCCTCAAAAATGACCACAAACTCACTGCAAAAGGTTTTACAGGGTCTCTATTTAAGTGTATATTACAGGCAAAGCATCCATAAACAAAACAAACATACAACTACAATAATGTCTTCCAATAAGAAGAAAGGTATTCCACAATGCATTTTAAGGTGGTTTCAGATGGTGAAGTATACCAGTAAACACTAACAATTTTTTTCCCTTTTTTGGCTTATTGTGTGCAGAGATCATAAACATTCCAAGTGATAGCTCTGAGTCAATGTTTGGCTTCTCAAGTGACTCTTCTGATGCTACCAATGTTGCACAACAAGTTTCATGGGAGGATTACTTCCCAAAATATGTCATAAATGCAGAGGATTGCTTACCACAGGTTGCAAAGAAGATGGGAAGTAGCATTAACCTTACATCCAAAGAAGAAGCAAAGAAAGAATTTCAAGCAAGGCTTAAGGTACTAGGAGTGCCATGTAACAAAAAATGTGAAGAATATGGTGTCAAACCATTTGTTGTCAAAGACCCCAAGGATCCAAAAGGAAAGGCCAAAAAGAAGATGGGTTAAGGGCTTTTTAATGTAATAGGCTGCTTATGGTTGCAAGCATTGTAGGTATGTTAGTGGTTTAAGTGCATAACTAAAACCACCCTTAAATAAGACAATTGTAACCATAATCTCTATCAATCAAACTTAACTTGCTTTAGTAACAAAGAAATAGGGAAAGCCATAATATTATTGCATATAATCATCATGACAGGATACATTTGATTGTGTTTACAAGGGTTTAACTAGGACTAAATAGAACCCTAAAACAACAAAACAACACAATCCTAATGACAACCATTAAAGCGTACTACCCTAACACTACTTTAGGCCAAGGACCAAAGCTACAACAACTACAAATACAACCGTGAATGCATACTTACAAGCAGTGGCTTTTTTCTTAGCTTTTTGCAATTCACCTTCAAGTTGTTCAATCCTCCTTTGCCATGTTACTTCTCTTTGAACTTCACGCCTTTGGTTTGGATTAAGTTTATTGTACATCTCAAAAAGATGCATTCGGTACAATTCACACTGTAATACCAAAAATTTCAATCTTGGTAAAATTACGAAAATGCCCTTATAATTTTAAAAATAAATAAAGCTACAATAAATTATAATAAAATTCCTAAAACACCACAAATGTATAAAATATGGATCCTAATAATTTTAATAAGTCAAAATTAAATTCTAAAGCCCAAAATAAATAAATACGCCACGCCTATTATTTTTACTGGACTAAATAATTATAAGTTATGTACAATTATTAATGAAACAAAAGGATAAACACAACACAAATATGGAAATTATAAATTTGTGATTTGGCATCTTTATTTATCCCAAAATTTCGGCCCTCATACCCCCAATATCTCTATATGAAACGCCATATTTCCTCCATTCCATAATTTCATTAAAACCGACTAAAAATAAAATCCTAAAAATCCTCTCAAAATTCCATTCGACTCCATACCATTTTTCTGGAGGTTCTAAAAAATTTTCGTGGCTTGTACAAGGCTTAAACAATATCAGAAAAATAGTGTTTCGATTTTTGGAGGCATGTATTCTTGTGTGTCGAATTTTGTTTAAAAACGAGGTATAAATCCATTCTGAATCATTCGCCCTTTCATAATTTCGTTTTCCATTTTTCCTGAGTTCCTTACATCATATATGATCTGTGAAAAATCATTAAAAGGTCGTGGGATCAGTCGTGTGCTGGTGGGGATTTTCTTGGTGTCGTGGTGTTCATTTGAGGACCAAATTTGTTACGCCCTTTCTACACATCCAATATTCGGTCTGGTATTTTTCCCATGGTTCTTACATCATATAAGTCTCAAATAAAATGATAAACACGAATCATGCATGATCTATAATTTATTTGTGAATTAAACTTTAAAAAAATGTGACAAAACTCTAAATAATTCGATACTAATTTTCTGGGCATGAACATTATTTTTCATGGACTCTATATAATATATAAGAACTCAGAAAAATACTAATTAAAATTTTTTAGGGTTGGATCATGTTTGTGGAATTATTTTCTATTCGCTAAATTAAAAAGAAAAGAAATAAAAAGGAGCTCTAAACTGTTCGACCTAGGGTTAGGGTTTTGGGCATGAAATCTGGTCATTTAATGTGGTTTAAGGTTGTTGAGAATGATGGT
>LBNU01005733.1:31172-48706 GCA_014162995.1 Artemisia annua | reverse complement strand
AGTTAAACTCTCATTTTCATATAAAGGGCTTAGGATCTTTGAGTTATTTCTTGGGTTTGGAAGCGCCTAGAAGTGAACAGGGCATTTTCATATCTCAAAAGAAGTACACTATAGATTTGCTACAAGAAGCTGGTGTTCTTAATTCTAAGCCTTACAAGTTACCAATGACCAACATGTAAAACTTCAAGCTAACTTGGGTACTCTTCTGCCTGATCCTGAATCCTGTAGAAGACTCATTGGCAAATTGATCTACCTTTCAATCACCAGGCCTGATATTTGCTTTATAATCAAAGTCTTAAGTTAATTCATGCAATAACCTACTTCCGTTCGTATGCAGGCTGCTAAACACCTGCAAAGATATCTTCTAAAGAATCCTGGTCAAGGTGCCCTATTGGCCAATAATTCTTTTGTTCATCTCATTGCTTACTGTGTGATTCAGACTGGGCTAGCTGCCCAATGACAAGAAGGCCTACCGCAAGCTATTGTATATTGCTAGGTAATTATCCTGTCTCATGGAAGTCCAAGAAACAAAGTGTAGTCTCAAGATCATCAGCAAAGCAAAGTATAGAGCCATGGATCTAACCTGCTGTGAAGTCACTTAGTTAGTGAGTCTGTTAAAAGATTTGGGCATTAAAGACTTAGGTCCAATTGACTTGAAGTGTGACAACCAAGCTGCCATCTACATAGATGCAAACCCTGTCTTCTATGCCAGAACTAAACACATTGAAGTGGTCTGTCACTATGTAAGAGATCAAGTCAAGTCAGGTGTTATTCATCCCTCTTATGTTCCAACTAAAGCTTAAGTGGCAGATGTCTTTACTAACGTTTTGCCAGTTGATCAGCATCAACAACTCTTACACAAGTTGGGAGTTTCAGGTTCTTCCCACTCTCAACTTGAGGGGGAGTATAGAAGTGGAGTTGGATAAGTCCAGGGTTCATTTTATACATACTGTAAAGTTCAAGGGTGTAACATATACATAGTTTAGCTTAATTGAAATTAGAGAGGGAAAGTTGGTTATAACCTCTCGTTTAAATACTTTGTAACTCATCTCATTTCATTTTAAATCAATCTATCAAACTTTCCCAAATCCTCACTGCTGAAGATGAACTTATTTATCAATAGTTTCATATCATACCAAGGTTGAAAAAATCGTGAATCGGTAGTCGGGCGGTCGACCCCCTGTAGCTTGTAATCGGTCTAGGCGGGATTAATCGGTGATTAATCGGATTGACATTTTCGATAAGTTTTCTATATTTTCGGCAAGTTTTAGGTATTTTCGGCAAATTTTAGGTATTACTCGCAAGATTTTTCTTAAAAAAACATCTTGAAATAGATGTAAACAACAAGTATAACTTATTAAACAATTTTACGGTGAGTTTTGGGTATTTCCAGCAAGGTTTAAAGGTTTCAGGCAAGCTTGACCATCGTTAACCGTCATTAACTGTCGTTGATCACGGTTGACCGAGTTGTTTGACCGATTTACACAAATCGGAAAGGTTGGTGGCCTTGTAGCACCTAATCGGCGATTAATCGGCCTTGTAGGCCTTGTTTTGCAACATTGTATCATACCATGATCACGAACTTCATTACTAAGTTAGATAATCATAACATAAATATCCTAAGATTGGGATCCTCTCATGTTCATTTTGAACATGA
The DNA here is from genome assembly GCA_014162995.1 of Artemisia annua. NCBI lineage: Eukaryota > Viridiplantae > Streptophyta > Magnoliopsida > Asterales > Asteraceae > Artemisia > Artemisia annua. The sequence goes on along the minus strand of LBNU01005733.1, from coordinate 47,049 downwards.
AAAGTAATGTTAAGATTGTTGTGAGTGAATGTTTAATTTTAAATAAATTAAAAATTTCACAATGAAATCTCACTTTTATTTTCTTTTCATAATAAACTTAAACATGATCCATGATTTTCAAAATGAACATGAGAGTATCTTAATTCAGTATTATGACAAGTACTGTACATCTCGATCATATAATGTTTAGTTTTTGTACATGGTTGAAACTACAATAGACGGAATGTTTGAAGCTCTACAAATAAACAAAAACTATTTGTCATTTTGCTTATTTGCACACTCTAAGTTTTAACATCACGTAAAGATAATTGTTTGCCCCCGATAGGGGCCAACGTCTAAAAGTAAACAAATTGGTGCAGACAATGAGTATCGAAATAAATGATAACCAAATAATCTTACATAAAATCAAAGCGTGTAGGCAATGACAACGATTGTATTAATGAAGACGCTACAATGGTGAAAAGGACAAAGTGCACTACGCAAGGTTTATGTCTATTATCACCCAATGTATATTATCAGTTCAACTTAGTTCATTTGGCTTTATCATCATGTATTTGTAGAATGACTTTTAAAAACACATATAACCAAAATTTATATTGATATGTTTTACGTTATGCATGTGTTTACAAGATAGTTTTGATAGCGTTACATGACAATTAGATAAAAATGTAATTGTTGAAGAATGAAGAATGAATGAGTAAAACATTTACGTACTCCTGACTTATTAGTATTGTGTGTGCATATTAGAACAAAATCTGAAAGTTGATGACAAAATGTGGGCACTTTTGATTCACGTATTAACTCGGTATTTTGATGAAAGTTTGTTACTATCTTTACTAGAAATTTTCAAAAGTCAATCATACAATAATTAGTGGATATATAAATTATGACTAAAAGCTTTGGGCCTTAGAGGGCTTTATGGACGGCCCTAATTCAAAAAGCTAAGGTTTCAATTTGCTTAGTTTGTTAAATGGGACGAGTTTTTATTTGGGCTATTGTAGGTGTTACATTTTACATCATTTAGTCATTAAGAACAGTTACACATTTATTTTGTAGCAATAGGTCAACATTTTACATCATTTAGTTTCAAACTTTGAAAGAATAATCATAATAAGAAAGAAGATGAACATGCAGTAAAACTCAAAATGTATAATCAGTCTTTAAATTTCACACCAATTTAAAATCCAAATGTAGTTTCGACTTGAAAGCATGTAACAAGACTAATATAATCATTTGGGTTAGGGTTCATTTAGATAGTGAAGATATGCATGTTTGAGGAAAGATCTGATGTAGCCAAATAAGGATTAGCCGATCGTGACGTCAACTTAAAGAATTAGAACTTGACCCGATTTTACATAGGGTGCTTTTTAAAATCTTTTTACATTACAAGTTTGCCACTTTAATTAGGATCCTTGATCAGATACACTAGATGCCCTACGGTTAAAATTTCGATTTTTTGTTTTGTTTACATTTATAGCTTAGAGGCGTTTTATTTTGCAAACTCATAATCTGCTACATACCAAGGGACGATTTCTAACCGTTAGATTAAAAAAAACCGTTTTTAATAATAAAAAACACGGAGGGGCCACTTTTGCCAACTCACCAAACTTACCCCACCAACCCCACCCTCTGACCTCTCACTTTTCACACATTCGCTATCACAAAAAAACCACTTTCTCTCTCTAGCCGTCATAAAAAACTGCCACGAAAATTCAAAATCAACCGATTTTAACCGTTCAAATCATCAATAAAACACAAAAATGGAAGAATCATCGAGTACACAAGCAGATCCACCAAAAAAACGGTTCAAAATGAACCTACTGAATCTTGGGATGAAGGTACGATGCTTCCAACTAATTATTTAGTTGTTTTATTAGTATCTCTAGTAATTTTGTACTTATTTATGAATATTATTGCTACTTATGAACATTTGTGTGTATTTTTTTGTTAATTTTTGATGTTATACTGTGATGATTATGTACTTATTTGAGTTTTATAAGATATTTATTAAGATTTTACAATTTTTGTTGATTTTATATGTTTATTGAGGGATTGTTATAATAATTTGATGAATGTTGTTATTTTCTTCAGATTTTAGTAGTATATCACCTGTGATAAAACAGTTGTAGTTATTTTATTCGATTTTTGGTAGTATAACATCTGTGATAATGAACAGTGGTAGTGGTTTTCTTCGATTTTTGGTGGTATATCATCTGTGATGAATGTTGTGATTGTCTTCAGTTTTTGGTAGTATATCACCTGTGATAAAAGCCTGAATGTATGTGGCGTACTTGATTTAACATTTAGCTTATGTGTTATATCACCTGTGCTACATACACATTCAGTAGAATGTGTATGTTTACTTGCATTAGAATGTATAATCGTATCCCTAAAAATACGGATATTTATTTTACAGTATGACCACTTTCCTGTTTTTGTGGATTTTAATAATTTATTGAGGGATTGTTGTGAGAGTTAGATGATTATTGTGATAATATGAGAGACTTAACAGGCTAAAATAAATATTGTGACTGTAACACGCTTTTGTTAGATTTGTGGTAGATATATGTGCATAATGGATAGATTGGGCATGCTTCGTTATGTTTAATAGCGGTATTTGACTCTAGTATTAGTTGGTAGTATATCACCTGTGATACAACAGTTGCAATGATTGCTTATTGGTAGTATATCACCTGTGATACAACAGTTACAACGATTGCTTATTGGTGGTATATCACCTGTGATTCAACAGTTGCAACGACTGCTTATTTGTAGTATATCACCTGTGATACAACAGTTGTAATGATTGTTTATTGGTTGTATATCACCTGTGATACAACAGTTTTAAACTTGTAATGATTGCTTGTTTGTAGTATATCACCTGTGATATTTGATGACGTATACTTATTCAGTTTATATATCACGTATGATATTAAAAAACAATGAACTATTCATACACTAACATGGTATATATTTTATGCAGATTTGAATATAAAACTCAGAACTATCAAGAATAAAAGAAGCAAAAAAGCAGGGGTTGAAGAAGTGAACAAAGAAACAACATCATCACCGACAACACTAACAATACCAAGCAAATTAACAAAATCCGTTGCTAGACGTTTAAGCTTAGAAAAAACAATAAGAACAAAAACAGAAACAGAAACACCACCAACAAATACTGAAGAAACATCTGTGATATAACAGGATCTACAACCACCAACACCACCAATGGTGATTATTGAACTGACAACAGAGACTGCATAGAAAAGATGGTTGTTGAAAAAGAAGAAGAGGAATGAAGAAGAAGAGGCTACAAAAAAAGAATGAAGTGGGAAAGAAGAAAGGAGGGGATGCTCATAAATCTGGCAAGAAGAAATTTGTAGAAAATAAAAAGACAAAAGCATCAATTAGTAATTTTCTTTTGCTACTTAAATTGTAATTTTCTCTTGCTATTTAAATTGTAAACAATGGTAATTTCTATCCAGTTGTAAACAATGCTTTTAGTTTATCTGAATATAACCTTCTTTTGGTAGTTTTATTAGAGTATCACAAGTGATACTAATGAAAAGTCAGTTAAAAATACTGTTGACTTCATGAAGAAAACTATGAATATAAAAACTTGACATATTCTCAAAATCAAACAAGAATAGGATTAATTAAGCAATGCTTTTGAGTAACATAATGATTCGGCAAAAAGAAGGGCAACATATATATCGATTAAAGAATAATATCACAAGTGATACATGTCAGAAACAAGTAAACTCATAAATGATGTAAACATTTTCATGCGTTATCACAAGTGATAAAACACATTTTATTGATACAAAACAACATAATTATACAGAGAAATGAAAATATCACAAGTGATACATAACTTCTAATTTATGACAGTTTAATTAATAAATAAACTTTTACATTATTTGAAAGCTTTTGCATGATATGCCACATGCAAAGTCGGGGCTTGGACAAGGAAGCTCGACTGCAATTGCATTTCGCATAGCACCATCTTGACCAGTTACAATGATATTCGGATAACACACAAAAGCTTTCTTGAATGCTTGGAGTAACCATACATAAGATTCAGTAGTTTCGTTTTTAAGCAGACCAGAACCAATATTAACACATCTCATGTGAATGTCAATTGCAGTAAAAGGCACAAAAACTATCATGTACCNTAATTTATTGAGGGATTGTTGTGAGAGTTAGATGATTATTGTGATAATATGAGAGACTTAACAGGCTAAAATAAATATTGTGACTGTAACACGCTTTTGTTAGATTTGTGGTAGATATATGTGCATAATGGATAGATTGGGCATGCTTCGTTATGTTTAATAGCGGTATTTGACTCTAGTATTAGTTGGTAGTATATCACCTGTGATACAACAGTTGCAATGATTGCTTATTGGTAGTATATCACCTGTGATACAACAGTTACAACGATTGCTTATTGGTGGTATATCACCTGTGATTCAACAGTTGCAACGACTGCTTATTTGTAGTATATCACCTGTGATACAACAGTTGTAATGATTGTTTATTGGTTGTATATCACCTGTGATACAACAGTTTTAAACTTGTAATGATTGCTTGTTTGTAGTATATCACCTGTGATATTTGATGACGTATACTTATTCAGTTTATATATCACGTATGATATTAAAAAACAATGAACTATTCATACACTAACATGGTATATATTTTATGCAGATTTGAATATAAAACTCAGAACTATCAAGAATAAAAGAAGCAAAAAAGCAGGGGTTGAAGAAGTGAACAAAGAAACAACATCATCACCGACAACACTAACAATACCAAGCAAATTAACAAAATCCGTTGCTAGACGTTTAAGCTTAGAAAAAACAATAAGAACAAAAACAGAAACAGAAACACCACCAACAAATACTGAAGAAACATCTGTGATATAACAGGATCTACAACCACCAACACCACCAATGGTGATTATTGAACTGACAACAGAGACTGCATAGAAAAGATGGTTGTTGAAAAAGAAGAAGAGGAATGAAGAAGAAGAGGCTACAAAAAAAGAATGAAGTGGGAAAGAAGAAAGGAGGGGATGCTCATAAATCTGGCAAGAAGAAATTTGTAGAAAATAAAAAGACAAAAGCATCAATTAGTAATTTTCTTTTGCTACTTAAATTGTAATTTTCTCTTGCTATTTAAATTGTAAACAATGGTAATTTCTATCCAGTTGTAAACAATGCTTTTAGTTTATCTGAATATAACCTTCTTTTGGTAGTTTTATTAGAGTATCACAAGTGATACTAATGAAAAGTCAGTTAAAAATACTGTTGACTTCATGAAGAAAACTATGAATATAAAAACTTGACATATTCTCAAAATCAAACAAGAATAGGATTAATTAAGCAATGCTTTTGAGTAACATAACGATTCGGCAAAAAGAAGGGCAACATATATATCGATTAAAGAATAATATCACAAGTGATACATGTCAGAAACAAGTAAACTCATAAATGATGTAAACATTTTCATGCGTTATCACAAGTGATAAAACACATTTTATTGATACAAAACAACATAATTATACAGAGAAATGAAAATATCACAAGTGATACATAACTTCTAATTTATGACAGTTTAATTAATAAATAAACTTTTACATTATTTGAAAGCTTTTGCATGATATGCCACATGCAAAGTCGGGGCTTGGACAAGGAAGCTCGACTGCAATTGCATTTCGCATAGCACCATCTTGACCAGTTACAATGATATTCGGATAACACACAAAAGCTTTCTTGAATGCTTGGAGTAACCATACATAAGATTCAGTTGTTTCGTTTTTAAGCAGACCAGAACCAATATTAACACATCTCATGTGAATGTCAATTGCAGTAAAAGGCACAAAAACTATCATGTACCTGGAAAGAGAAATATCTCAGGTGATAATATACACAAAATTTACAAAAACAATGAAATATCACAAGAGATATTACAAGTTAAAAATCATACTTGTTTGTTTTGTATGTGGCATAAAAAGAGAAGATGTCACCAAACTATTTGTGATTGCGATTTGCCAAGAAAAAACAACTCCATCAAACAAAAGAATCAACAATAACTGCAGTTGTGGTTCAAAAAAGCCCAACATCTCCACTAAATTGAAGAACACCTTTGATATCGCCTGTGATATAACCTGTGATATCATAAGATCCTCCATCACCACAACAGATTCAATAAATAAAAGAAAGCTGACACACATGTGATATCATCAACTTCAAATATCACTGGTGATACTAAACGTATGCTACAGAGCAGATTCAAAACCACAATTAGACACAAAAACAACATTCAAATGCAGTTAAAAATATAAATTCAACTAATAACTTAATTAATAAGCAAAATTACACGAGCAGATAACAAGATTATCAAAACATTTTTTACTCACACATTTCATCAAACAATTGGTGTGCAACTTGATAAGAAGAAATGTTAACAACTTGATTCACATAATTATCAGCCGATTCAATAACATTATCAATCGCAACAATATCAATCAAATCTGCTTTTGAAACGAACAGTTATTTCAAATCAAAAGAAGCTATAAAAAATGATGTTATTGATCGAAACAGTGATGGTGATCGGAGTGTTGATGGTGATGGTGATCAGATCAGGATAAATAATTTTTGGAGGGAAGGAATGAGAGCAGAGGAAACAAACATGCAGTGTTGCGGTGGAGTGCGGTGGTGTTGCGGTGGAGTGCGGTGGAGTAACAGTGGTGTCGCGGTGGTGTTACGGTGGAGTAACGGTGGTGTTGTGGTGGAGAGAAAACGTAACTTATTTATGGAGGGGAAGCAGTTGAGAGAAAACACACACAAACTGTGTGTGAAAAAAGAAAGCGAATGGAAAAAAAATAAAATTAAATTTTATATAGTTGGGGAAAATTAGGTTTAAATAATTAAATCTTAGGTTAATCTAGACTATTAGATAAAAAAGGATGGATGGTGAGAATTTGTCTCTTGGTATGCACCAAAATAAGGGTACGCAATCGAATTTTTCTTTTATAGCTTATGTGAGATGAACTAAAGAACTAATCCCTTATGTTGTGTTAGGTACGTGTATAAGGGAATGAAATATATGTATGGAATGTATACTATTGTCAACTTTGCGCTAACCTCGTCAACTTACTTTTCCAATAGAAAACGATGTGGCTATATGTTATTCATTGCTTCATTTGTCTGGATTTAACACGTAACTTTACTACAATTAATTATCAACATAATAGTCAAAGTTTCTATTTATTATCGGTTTGATACAATTGCTTAATTGAACTTATAATATACTCCGTATTACTTTTCAAAGCATCTAGAAAAGAATTAAGTCATCTCCATGAAGCTTGAAAGTTTTGGTCATACTTTTAGATAACCATGCACGGTTTCTGATTTTTTGACCGACTAATTCACGAGGTTTGAACTTATCGTCACACAGACTCAAACTAGATAAAACCCTCTCTCTTCAGGAGGTTTGGAAAATGGACCTTCTTTCTTTTCAGAAAGCATTTTTGGAAAGTAATAATTCCATTCAGTTCAGTTTCGGAAAACTTTCCGCCAAGGCCTAACATCAAAGGTGCAAGTTGATCTCTCTGGTTGAGGCTACAATTCATTTTGACACGTGAGAAGGACTTACCAAAAATTGAACTTGAAACCTCACACATTATAGAATGAAGGTCACAAGCACTTTTGCCGGTTTGTTTTGGTAATACTTGTAATACAGAACTTGATGAAAATATACTTTTAATCAAATATAGCAATTCTACCACCTCTCACGATAAAAGGCTCACAAAGTGGTCCATTCTATCGTGAAAAAACGTGTAAATAAACAAACACACATGATCAAACTTTGGTCCAAAAATATACTCTACTTAAATATATTTAATACTGAAAATAAAATTACTCTTCTACACGTACACTAATGTTAAACTTAAAATCTTTTGTGACTGAGCTTGATAGAGATTTTTTCAACAAATATATAGTTATTATACTCAAACTTTCTTGTATCTTTACATAATAATCAAATTCAATACAATTTTCAGAAAAACATATCTTTAAACAAGTTAGGGTAAAGTCCATAAATTAGCAACGTACTTTCCTAATTTTACAGAGTTAGGTAACGTACTTTGTAAATTACCGATTTAGTATACGAAAGTTTCAAATTTGTTACATTATCATAAATATGGTGACCGGTAACCGGTTCAGCAGGTCAAAAGTGCTTATTTGGCATTTTTATTTATTTTTATGTTTATTTGTTTACTTATGTGGCATATCTTAGTTGTCAATTGCCATCACTACTACATCATCTTCATCAACATCCGGCGACCACCATATTATCCGGCAAATTTTCCGGCGATCTCCATTTTATCCGACGAGCTCAATTTTCAACCTGGTGATGTGTTGATCAATTTTCAAATTTCAGTACAAAGGAAACCATATTGTTTTTCCCCAAAATAACACCACTCCCCACTAGGGGTGAGCAAATGGACCGGATGGACCGGACCGACCGACAAAACCAACCGGACCGGACCGGACCGGACCGACCACATTCAGTCCGGTCCTCGGTCTAGGCTTTTTGGTTAATTCGGTCTTCGGTCCGGTCGGTCTGGACCGACAAAAAACTGAAAAAACTTGCCAAATCTTGACTATTTGGACCGGACCGACCGAAGACCGAACCGGACCGGACCGACCACATTCGGTCTCGGTCTCGGTCCCGGTTTTTACCTTAATTCGGTCTTCGGTCTTGTCGGTCCGGTCCGGTCCGGTCCCAGACCGATGCTCACCCTTACCCCCACCACACAATATCTAAAAACCAAACATAAAAAAAACCCACTACCGATTTGATTAAATATAATCAGTCAAAAAAAATCCTCAACACATCTCTCTCAATAACGACACATAAAAAAAAATCATCATCAAAAGATGATAAATCCCAATCCGGTCACTCCACAATCATTCACACAAAATTACCCACTCAAGATGAAGCAACCAAAACCCAGATCCAATGGCAACCGTGGTATCTTTGATGGCAGCAGAGCTTATCAGCATCAAACCACTAACCATTCATCAACATTAAAATCCGTCACAACAAAACCACATATATCAAAACCCAGAAAACAACACTCCAAACAAACATACTCGATCAAAACAATCATCAAAAACCAAATCATCATCATATGACCACAGCCATACGCAGCAGAAACGTGGTGAGCTCATATCACACAGCCAAAACCTCGAGTCAACCTTGCCAGGAAACGAGGTGGCCGTTAAAGGTAAGAAAGATTGTAAAAGTGGAGATGGTTGATGGGTGTGAACCGGGTTCGTGGTTTTCTAATTGGTAAATGGAGTTGTTTTGCTACGATGCTAAATCGTGATGTTTTTTTTTATGAAAACTGATCTGATGTCAATGTCCTGTTTCTGAATCAAAAACCCATCAACCACAAGGTTTATCAGGTTCTGGCGATCTCCACCACCACAACAAAAACCCATCAACCACAACAAAAACCGAGTGTTAAAAGAAGAAGAAAAAAAATCTAAAGGAGAAATAGGAGTGGAGATTGATTTGGTAAAGAAAGATTGTGTTTGATTTCATGTGATGATAATTTGGGTCGGGTTGTTAGGGCTGGTTATTTTATTACGGGTTGGGTTGTCTTGGTGGAAAAGTTTAAGAAAATAAGTGTCTATGTGGAAATTTTAATATAGTTATTTATCTACATGGAAAATCAGCAGGTCATATTTACTATATCGTCAAAAATTAGCCGGTTTCAATTACTATATTGGTAATAAAAAAAGTTCNATGTTCGTCTTGATGACAGGAGGCGGCTATGATACAAATAAAAAATGTAAAAATGAATACGTGACCAGGAAAAAAACGTTATTCTTAATTTATTTCATCCACAATACCAAACCACATAATGTTAGCGTGTTGCTTCCCTCTACCTATGCATTGACTGATAACACGTACCTATATTTATATGAAATCAATAAACAAAGCTTATGTTTTTAGAACTAAAAAAAATGAATACCAATTCTCAAACATGTGAACAACATACCACGGTCTCGATCTGGGAAATCAAACGTGATCGACTCACGGCTATGCAACACAAACTATCGGATACACCGAAACTACTAAGTGTCGCGGCTGGTCGAACCACTTGCTCCATATTCAGAGTCCCACAAACGTTACTTGACGTAAACGGTAGATCATACCAACCACATATCGTCTCCGTAGGACCATTTCACCACGGTCAGCCACACTTGCAGATGATGGAGGAGCACAAGTGGCGGTTTTTACGCCAATTGTTGAATAGAACAGAAGCTAATGGAATTGTCTTAGAAGATTACTTAAAAGCCGTGCAACGACTAGAAAGCACGGCTAGAGAGTGTTACTCTGAGACCATCTCTTATAGTACTGATGAGTTTGTTGAAATGATGGTACTAGATGGTTGTTTTGTTATTGAACTTTTTAGAAAGATTGGTGGTGTGGTTCAGTTTGATGAGCATGATCCACTTTTTACCATGTCGTGGATCCTTTCATTTTTCGTAAGGGATTTGATTCGGCTCGAGAATCAGATCCCTTTTTGTGTTCTCGAATGCTTATTTAATTTAACGAAAACGCCAGGAAGTCCAACACTGGCTACGCTAGCATTGGGATTTTTTGACTATGGTTTTCAAAGACCGGAAAGTGTTTTGCAAAAATATTCCGAAACCAAAGCAAAACACTTGCTCGACCTTCTTCGAACGACTTTACTTCCACCGGAACTCGAGGAGACAACAAAACACGACAACCGTCCACCATCACATATAATTCACAGCATCTCAAAGCTCCAACGAGCAGGAATCCGGTTGAAGCCGTGGGACTTCGAAAGCTTCCTTGCTGTAGAGTTCAAAAACGGTGTAATCCGAATGCCAACGATTCCCATCGACGATTTCATGTGTGCATTCTTGTTAAATGCCGTAGCGTTTGAACAATGTCATAGTGGATGCTCAAAACATTTCACAACGTACGTTACATTACTCGATTGTTTGATAAACACATCTAAAGATGTGGGGTTATTATGTGATTGGAACATAATCGAAAATTATTTGGGTACGGATGGTGAAGTTGCAACCTTCATTAACAACACGGGCAAGGATATTTCTTTCAATATCAATGATTGTTACTTGGCTCGTTTGTTCGATAACGTGAATCAACATTATCATAGCGGGTGGCACTTACAATGGGCGAGTTTTAAGTACACATATTTTAACACGCCATGGTCGTTTATATCGGCGTTAGCAGCTTTGATTCTTTTAATTCTAACCATTGCACAAACAGTTTACACGATCCTTGGCTACGTTAGTCCTCCTTGATTAGTTTCGAATCATCGGATGTTATCATTTGGTAAGAATTCGATATTTATGAGGAATATGAGGTTGTGGTATATATGAGATACTAGTATTTAGTATTTACAATTATAATATGTAACGTAGTTGGAAATTAAACCTCACAAGAAGGGATAACGTTTTGATATGTTGTCCTTTGATGTATGACTGTGACTTGTGAATTATTGTTATAAAGTTGAGCATAAATATATGGCCGGCAAATTCTATTGACCAAAAAGGTAAAAATATGTGTACCCATTCACCCAAAAAATTTTGGTTTCCTTATTCACCCCGGGGGCGACTAGCTCTCGAAAAAACTTGGGCAACTCTCATCATTGTTGGACAAGTGTCCCTATGAAGTGACCCACTATGTACTTGCAAAGTACCACTAAAGCTACAATATTTCTGGGGCGACTGAGACCTACAATCTTGGGCAAATAAGCCTATTTTGTCTTTTTGTCAAAAAATATAGTCTTTTTATATTAATAAATTGTACATTTTTTAGGGGCAACTGGGTCCCACCCACATGGGTTTCTTGGGCGACTGGTTAGGTACAAAGTACACTTTTTAATTTTTTATTTGAATTGAAACTTGTAACATACATTTATACTTATACATTTATACAACAAAAATACACTCTAGTTAATAAATAAATAAATTTATTTAATAAAAAATAAATAAGTTAATAAATAAATTTATATATTTAAAAAAATAATACTTTATTTTATTTATACTTTTAAAAAAAATAAAAAATAAATAAATTTATATAATTTTTAAAAAAAACTCTTTATTTTATTTACACGTTTAAAAAAAATAATAAATAAATAAATTTATATAATTTTAAAAAAAAAATCTTTATTTTATTTATACTTTAAAAAAAAATATTAAATAAATAAATTTATATAATTTTAAAAAAAAACTTTTTATTTTATTTATACTTTAAAAAAAAATATTAAATTTATATAATTAAAAAAATTATTTTATTTATACTTTTAAAAAAAATAATAAATAAATAAATTTGTATACTTTTTAAAAAAATCTATTTTATTTATAATTTCTTAAAAAAAAGTCTATTTTATTTATTTACTCGAAAAAAAAAAACTTTTTATTTTATGTATACTTTTAAAAAAAAAATATTAAATTTATATAATTTAAAAAAAATTATTTTATTTATACTTTTAAAAAAATAATAAATAAATAAATTTATATAATTTAAAAAAAAAAATCTATTTTATTTATAATTTCTTAAAAAAAAGTCTATTTTATTTATTTACTCGAAAAAAAAACTTTTTATTTTATTTATACTTTTAAAAAAAATAACAAATAATTAAATTTATATAATATAAAAAAAATCTATTTTATTTATAATTAAAAAAAATTTATATACTTAAAAAAAAAGTCTATTTAAAAAAAAAATATATTTATTATTTCAGATTTCAAAAAAACACACACCCCCTAAAACACACACACTCACACTCTCCCACACACACGCTCCCCCTTATAATCTTCTAAACTTTAACACACACTCATACTTTACATACATTTTCTAACCTAACACATCGCCGCCACCATCCGCTCCACTATCGATACCATCACCATCGTCACCATGGCCACTATCACAACCATCGTATGACCATCGCCACCATCACCACCGATCTAATTGTTTAACAAATCGAAACCCTAACTCTAACAAATCGAATCACACACTCAGATCTGAATCATCCTGTTGTATAAAGTTTTACCTCGGGTTTTAAAAAACGATGTATGCTAGGGTAAGCATTTTGTGAATGATTTAGGGTTAGTAGATGTTAAGGTTAGGGTTTTTTTTGTCTGTTATAGTTTGTATTTTAGTGTTAGGATTTGTTTAATGATTCGAGGATTATTTTATATTTTTTTGTTTATCTGATTATTTTATTTTTAGGGTTTGTATTTAGGGTTTATTTAATTTATCGAGGATTACTTAGTATTTTTTTATGTCTAGGGTTTGTTTTTTGTTTATTTAGGGCTTTTTTATGGTTAGGGTTTTTATTAGTTTGACAAAAATTATTATGGATGTTTTGGAAATCTGTGGGCGTGATTAGTTTGGTTAAGATGATTTGGGTTGTGGTAGGAAGTGTTGTATATGATGATTTGGGTTGTGTTAGGGACTGTATATGATGATTTGGGTTGTGTTACGGACTGTCTATATAATGATTTGATAATATGATTTTGGTTGTTTTAGGGACTGTGTATATGATGATTTGGGCTGTTATTGATAAGAAAATTTGGGTTATGTAAGGGAGTGTGTATATGATGGTTTGGGTTGTTTTAGTGACCGTGTATATGATGATTTGTTAAGATGATTTGGGTTGTGTTAGGGACTGTGTATATGATGATTTTGGTTGTTATTGATAAGAAAATTTGGGTTTTGTTAGTTTATTTATGGCCAGAGTTCGTAGCCGTTAGATGCCTAATTTTGACAAACATACGATGGATGATTTGGGTTGGTTTGGGGACTGTGTATATGATGATTTTCATAAACTCATGATAGATCTCTTCAGTTGAGTAATCGTGAGAGTCGCTAACCTCTTCAACTCGGCTCAGTTTGAAGAGGTTAGAGACTTCCACGATTACTAAGTGGAAGTGTTGTTTGGTTGAAAAAGTTCAATGTTTTTATGGCACATAATCAGTTACTTGCTCCGCTGCATACCGAAAAAAGCCTTGTAAGTATGTTTCTTCTATTAAGATAACTGGTATTGAGTTCAGTGGGTGCAAACGGGTTCGGTTAACTCCTTGATCTGCCACCTAGAGTGGTATGAAAACCTGCTCTGGCCAACCCTAGTTCACTGTGCTTAATCCAACTTAATCTTGGGTGTGAGTTTCATAGTAGTAGTTTAATTTGTTAATCGATTTAATCTGGATTTTTGGTGATTCATTGGATTACATATATTAGTTGCTAATCGTTTTAATTTGTTAAATTATGTGTGCCCAAGCTGTATAAAAGTTCATACTCATGTGTTTATGGTTTGCCAGTCCTTTAAATTGATGTATAACTGTTATATTTTTGGTTGCTTTATTAGATATTTGTTTGTTTTTTCGTAAGTTGATGAGTGTGCAAATACTCATCATTTTTGGTCAATATAAACTGCAAAAACACCTGAAAACACTCAGAAATACATCAAAATACAGAAAATATCCCAAAGATCGTGTTTTATATGTTTTAGATGCAAAATGATTAAAAACAGATGAAAATCAACCAAAGTTTGCATAATTGGCAGTTTCAGTCCCCCAACTTTCAAAACTTGACAAAATTAGTCCCTAAGCATTTATTTTAAAAGAAAAGTCAAACCAAGTCCTTAAAAAATCAAAAGTTATCAAAAATGATCTTTGGGTGAAAGGCTTTCAAAATTTTACAAGTTTGGTCCTTGAAGTTTCATATTTGGCAAAATTGGTCCCTGCACTTTCAGAGATTGTCAGAAATGGTCCCTGGGGAGAATTTATTGAAGAAAAGTCAACAATATTCCTCCAACAATCCTCAAATGACAAGATTGATCCCTGGATTGCATTTTCAAAGATTTACAAGCAAGGTCCCTCAAGTTTGCAAAGTTGTCAAAAATAGCCCCCGAGAATTTTAAATTGAAGAATAATGACAAAGTGGACCTTGGAAATTCACAACTTGGAAAGATTGACCCTTGGTGATACTTTGGCAGAATGGCAGAAATAGCCCTTGAAAATCCAGATTTTACACTTCTAGTCCTTGGGCCTTGTACACTTAAAAACACTACACCTTTAAACCCATTAACCTAATAACTACTAAACCCAACAAACCCACTTACACCAAGCCCATTTCCTCAGCCCACCAAATCAAACCCAACACCCCACGTTTTTTATAACCGGTTAAATTTGGGTCAAACAAACACCCTTCCCCCTTCCCCGTTTATCCAACAGTACACCATCACCATCCCCGACGAACCTCTGCAACACTCCACCCCCAACCCCAAGACCTCAAAAGTATATCCCACTCACTCTCCCCCATCTCACAAACCCTACCTAACACCCAAAGGCCAAGCTGGCAATCCAATTCAGCCACAAAACCTTTTCCCGCCAAAAGTAATTTAAGGGATAGGATCACTTCTACTTTAATTGGACGATGGGGATTGATTCGCAAGGTCACAAGGATCATATTATGACTGATTTCTCTCAGAAAAGAAGCAAAACAAGAGTTTTCTACCTAACTCCTAGTTTAGTATAAATAGGACATGATTGTAGCCTCAAGGGGCATCTTTTCCTTGTATCTTTTCTGCATTCTTAGCTTTAAAATTTAGTTGTATTTTCCAAATTCTCAGTTTAATTTAAGTTTGGTTTCAATTTGAATCAATTCGTATTTTTACTTATAATTCCAAGTGTCTTGTTATTTTACTTAATTACTTCTTTTATGCTCTATGTACCTTTTATAAATGTTGTTAAACTTATTTGAAATCAAAAGAAAGAAAAACTCAGAAAAGAAA